>UCOK01015974.1:0-117079 GCA_900474325.1 Synergus umbraculus
GAGAGAAAGCTATGGTTGGTCCAACCATAGAATATTGAAAGATATGGGGCAACCATATCGCTATGGTTGGTGCAACCATAGTATGGTCAGCACAACCATAGTTTGGTTGACGCAACCAAAAAAATAGATAAGCTAAGCAATTGAATGGTTGCGCTGACCAAGCTATAGTTGCAGCAACCATAGATATGGTTGCCCCATATTTTTCAATATCTATGGTTGGCCCAACGAGAATATTTATATATAAATATTCTCGTGGAATTTAAAAGGATTTTAAAAGGCTTGTAAGAATTAAAAAAAATTTTGATTATTTTAAAGTGATTTTAAGGAATTTAAATGTTTCTCATTGAATTTAAAAGTATTTCACAAAATTTTTATGATTTATAAAAGATTTTGTAAAATTTATAAAAGAGCTTGTAAAAATATTTTAAAGTAATTTTGGTATTTTAAAATTGATTACAAGGTATTTTAATAGTCCTCATAGAATTAAAAAAAAATTGACGAGATTTTTATTACTTGCAAAAGATTTTGTAAAATAATTGCAAAGGATTTCATGAAATTTTAAAGGTATTCAATAGCTCAGGGAATTCAATAGGTTTCCAATAATTTTTAAGGGAGTTTGACGCATTTTAAGAGATAATAAAGTTTCTCGTGGAATTTTAAGATGTTTGTAGGAATTTCAAGAAATTTAAATTTTAAGATTTTGAAAAAAGTATACATTTTTTTTGGATGATATTTTTATTTTATACTAAAATTAGCTTATCGATTGTAAGAATTTTAGACTAAAAATTTAACTCTTTGCATGAATAATCCAGCTGAACCCATCAATGTCGGGTAAGACTGGAATCTAGTATAACTTCTGTTTAAGTCGACTGAAGTGAAACAAATTTATTTGAACGAATGAAAAATAAATATTGAATTCATTCGACTCAATGGCAGTACTTTCGTTGTGAGTGTCAGTTTCGAGTACGAGTTTCAGTGCGTATTTATTAGCGGGAAAGACCTGCAGGCGGCTCTTACGAGAGAAAGAGGCGTTGAAAATGGCAGTCGTTAGCAAAACGGTTTGTAATTAATCCCCGGTAACCAGAGCGGTAGCAGCCTGTCATCCAAATCTCTTTAAACCGTCCGCCTTAATCGTTATATGTGATATCCTTCAATGAAGAAATGAGAAAGGATTTCATATAAAATTTAATCAAAATGACTACATTTAAATTTCACGGTTGCAATTATATCGAAAATAGATTCTCACAATCTCGAAATCTAAAGCCACATTCTCTAGCAGATTAGAGCTGCCAACAGATTTTAAGGGATTTTAAAGGATAATTTATTTGAAAAGAATTCGAAAATTCCGTCAAATCACTTAAAACTCTTGAAACATTGAATGGATAGCTTGATCCAATCTTTTTTTCGGATGAGGGTCCGAGAGCAGAATGTACCAGTTTGATTCTTATCTCGTCAAGTGTTTGGCTAATTTCACTAAGAGCTCAGAAAAATTTAACTTCACCTGGCAAGATGCAATTTTTATTATTTATTTTTTATGCGCTTGCGCTGCTTTATCTGACTTATTCCTGAAACTGCTTGTAAGCAGCTAATGAGCCAGCACCAATAAAAGTGGCGTGGACCGATCGTAAAAGCGAGTTTTGGCCTGGGACCAAACATTATGCCGCAGTTGAAACTCTCAATATTGATTTCCGACTGTCAGATCGCACACAGCGATAGGGATTACTGCGCTCGTTAGTATGGGCGTACCAAGTTCCCCTCTTCACCTTATTTCTTTCACCCTCGCGCTATCCTTTTCACGATAGTGTTTGAATGCTGTCGATCCAACTTTTGCGAAAGAATACTTCTTAACGGCTGGAGAAAGCAGGCGTGAGATATTTGTCTCGATTAATCTGCATTTGCGATCGACAACTTAGCGAATCTGCTGATAATCCTGAAAAATGATTGTTTGATTGCCCCATTATTGACTTTGAAATATTTCACAATCATTCTTCTTGAGCGGATGGACCGCTTTCATCAAGAAAGAGGTATTATGTTTGTACAGCAACATTGATGTGTGATATACCTATAATGAGATTTTGATTTGTCTTCCGAGATCCGAGCACGAAATAAAGTCAGCAAATAATCAAACATTTTAAACAATTGATAATTGAAGGTGAAGGTATGTGAGGGTAAATTGGATCTTCTCTGGATGCCTAGAGGGTCTAAGAAGCAGTCGAAGGGGTCGAGGTCAGGGGGAATAAATTAAGAAACGGGTTCTCTCCCTCGACGCAGGACCTCATTACGTCCAAGTTGATTTGTTTTCATTTTAATCGACTCGTCCGAGCGAGTGGTCTAAAACCTGAACCATACCCAGCAGCTCGACTGAAAATTTGAACACATGTGGTGTGAATGCGCGAGGTATCTTCCAAAAGGAAATTCCGCCTGTCATTTCTCGGCGTTTCAAGTTGAGAGGAATTAAACCCTATAATTAAAATTATCTTGCTTTAATAAGATTAAGTTGACGTGACCAAGTGACAAGGAACTAATTCGTGTCTAATTCTATAATTGATTCAAATATTTGATAATTTAATTCAAAGTATACGTTATCTATTGTATAGCAGAATATAAAAGCACGCAATTGTTGAGGAGGGCGGAAGAAAAGTTAAAGAGTTACGAAAAAATCTCGCAGATTCAAATTAAGCCCACCTTAGCCTGCGGTAAATACCCGCGTATTATGGCCTAAGTGCGATTTTTACGACTCAAAAGCGATTCGCCCCCCGTTTTACGGAGGCGACTCGTAACACAAATGACCCTTAACAGTGTTGGGACTGGCTTGCTTGGCGTTAAAGCTCAAGTAACTGGGGGACAAAGGGGAGAAGACAATCGTCGCAAAGAGGTAAGGCGGGGAAGAGAAGAGTGAGGAAAAGAGAAGCCGCCTTTATTACAGACCTGGTACCAATAGACAGTCAAACGGACATCTCGGCCCTCTTTTTATCGGTCCATTTGGTTTATTACCGTAGCGAGATGGTTCAAACATTAACCATTTTTTTAAAAGCTTTTTCACACTGCATCCAACTTACAGAGTAAAGCAACTCTACAACTAGGCTACATGTCAGGGAAGTTAGGGAAATGTCAGGGAAATGCGAGTAGTTTTCAGGGAAAATAGAAATTGACGTCTATGTCAACTATGTTATTTTTTTCGTATTACATATATAACTTTTATAGTTTATTTAACAAATTTTAGAAACTATCCAAGGATTTTGAAGGATTGTAAATAATTTCCAGGTATTCTTTGAGATTCTCTAGGTTTTTAGGAATTTAAAGTGATTACAAGAGATTTGTATAATATTTAAAAGATTTAGTTGAATTATTTTAAAAGGACTTCATGAAATTTTAAGAGATTTTTAAGGAAGTTTAGGGAATTCAAAGAATTCTAAGAAGTTTTAAAGTTCCTTGAGAAATTTTAAAGAACTTTAAAAAGTTGTAGTGGAATTTTAAGATATTTAATGATGTTTCCAGGATTTTCAAAAGATTTCAGCGAATTTTAAGGGATTTCAATAGATTTCCAATAATTTTAAGAGCTTTTGAAGCATTTTAAGAGATTTTAAACTTCTTAGTGGAATTTAAAAATATTTCAAGAAATTCTAAAAATATTTTATGGAATTTTGAAGTATTACAGAAAATTTAAAAGAATTTTTAGGAATTTTAAAACATTTTGAAGTTTTTTGTGGAATTTAAAGTATTTTAAATGATTTTGAGGAACTTTTAAACAATAAGTGAAAATTGAAGGGTTTTCATGAAATTTAACTGAAGGGATTTCGTGGAATTTTCAGTACTAGAATTTTTAAGAAATTTCAATTTTAAAAGATTTCCAAGGATGTAAATTTAGATATTTTTACGAATTTTAAGTGATTAAGTGATTTTGGATTTCAAAAGATTTAAAGTGATATGCGAATTTTTTTAAAAAATGCGCATTTTTAATACTTTTTTGTCAGAGAAACTCTGAAATTCAGGGAAAAGTCAGGGAAATATCAGGAAAATTGAAAAATCGAAATTTGTGGCCACCCTAAAATTCAATTAATAGGTAAAGAGACTCTTGTATTGACAATTTTGATGACTCGACATGACCGACTCGACTTGGAGCAATTGGTGCTTGAAACATTTCCCTTTAAATAACAAAAACGCAGCGTACTGTTTTTATTTAAAGTTTTAATTAATTCGAGCCCGACGAAAGTGTCCTCGAGGCGATTGCGTGTCGCTTACTTGGAAACATCTGCGCTGTCATCGGTATGTAAGTAAGTACGTGCGTTGAACGAACGAAATGGAAAATATCTTGTTTTTTGGGATTTCGTGGTATTTCATGGAAAATGTGAAAAGTTTCAGAAGTCTCTCTAGTTTGAACAACCAAGGCCTTAACACAATCTTTCTCTGAAATATTTGCACTCATTTTCCCATAAGATTCTTTTTTAATTCTCTAAGTGCATGCCCTTCTACTTACATTAATTCGAGAACCGTTCAGTCTCGTTAAGTTAGATGACATCAGATAAAAGTTTTCTTATTCTACATTTTATTTACAAGATTGATAGTGTTCCGAGTCTCTTTCTTGGTACTGTGCTAAATAACACTGTTAAGATGTCTCGCACGTTTCACTCAATGACTAGTTGAGTTTCGAAATTCTTTGCAAAAAAGTTGTTTCGCGCAAAAAAACTCCTCTCCTCGAAAAGTAAAGTTTGCTTTATCCCTTAATGAATTCCGAAACGACAATCAATGATTGTCACACCAATAAGCCAGCATCTCGTGCTTGGAATCTTCAAAATCACGTTCAACGCTCATAAAACAAACTTTAATGCTTGCAACCGTCGTAAGTCGGAAGGACGGCCAAGTACACGATCTATAGGTTGTATTCTTGGCGGGAAGGTGATAAATAATGCGTACGCATATATGCAGTTATGCAAGTATACATGTGTAAGCTTACTACATCCAGCTGTCCGGTACCTGTAGAAAGTCTCGCATGAACAGATATTCTTCCAAGGCAGTTATTGACTGGTTTGAACATTAACCGCTTTGATCTACATTGCTTGAGTCAAAAGTAATTTCGGAATTTTTTCTTTCAAGCAATGTGTTTTTTTTTTTAGAGAATATCTCGTAGTCCACTGATAAATAATCCTTCTCACATCTAAACAGTAGAATTACACCAATTTGGAAATTTGGAAATAAACTTTCAGTTGGTGTTTAATGTTCGCTGCTTTTAACTTGAAGATAATTCACAAGGTGTATCAACAACTAATAGGACTTCTATTTACCTGGTACTGACCAGATCAAATCTAGTCGACTACGTCATTCGGATGAATGCGTCGGCGTACCGACCCGCAGTCAACGGCTTAGTCACTCTGCCGTATAATCCTTCCATCGGAACGATCATGTTAAGTGTTTTCATCTAACGGGTGATTAATTGTTTAACAATCATTACCAATTTGTAGACATGCGAGATGATAATGCCTAATTTGCGGGTAATTGGCGGTTTTGATATATATCCCAGATGATTAGATTTTGATTTGTTTAGTGATGAACCAAACTTCTGGTCAATGAAGCTAGTTTCTTCACTGAAGCGATGATTTCTGCGAAAGTGTTTATGATAAGGCAGACAGATGGTTCTATTTGTTTATTTAAAAAACGGGACGAATTCCCTGGGGGCTCAGACATGTGCTGCTGAAATCATGTGACTTTGGTGTAGGAAACAATAAATTTCTCGCATAAACACTGTTGCTCATTCATAAGACACCCGTTGTACTATTTGCGGAGGTAGAGGAAGGCGCGTGGGCCGATTTTGCCCTTCCCGACTGAGGAGATCCGAGATCAGAGATCGATCCTTCGGTAGGGGCCACGCGAACGTTGATCAGTGTTTAATGTCGTTCTCGTTTGCGAGGACAATCGCGCGTCAAGTATAACGCGTGTGGGATTGCTGGCACGCACGTTGCAGAGCTGCTTGGCGGCTAGTGGTCAATTGCGGGAAATCGAGAAACATTCAAATGCCAATGTTCCTCCCATCTCACGGTGGCTCCAATGATTCGAGACACAACCGCTAACCGCCCTCTTCTGACTCTGGTGGGGATTTTTGCAATCTCATCGTGGGACGTTGTTTCTTTTGGATCATTTTTAATTGCGAAGGTACGGGTTCCAGTGCATCGAGAGTGGACTCCATCCCAATCTCATATGCAAATCCCAATCTCATGTTCGATCTCTCTCACTCTCTCTCTTTCGATCCATCGATCTATCTACATTCGATCTATTCATCACACAGGCGTTATCTCACTTCAGATCACACGATGCTTCTATTAGTAGCTATAAAAGTATTTTTAATTTATTTAATACAACAAAATGTATGAAGAGTCTTGAGTAACGATCATCATACCACTTCAGGAGTTTTCATCCATTATTTATAACAAAGTTTGAAAAAAGACTTTTCATGATTCATGGAGAAGAGGTTTCATGTCATAAAAAAGAGGCCGTGATTATATCGAAAATAGATTCTCGTAATCTCGAAACTGAAGTTACTCTCGCTTCGTCTATTGGCTGGATTTGTATTCGTCGCTTGTACTTTAGAATCGAGATCAGAGCTGACAACTGCTCTTGATTGCGTGATTCGTTTTGAGTACACGCTTCACAAGATTTCAAATATATCAAAACGGCTTAAAGGATTTTAAGAGATTTTAAGGAATTTCTGATTTGAGACAAAAATAAAATTATTAATCTTGGCTATAACTGTAATTCCTCACAAAAGTGCTCAAGGTGCGTAGCACACCATAAACTTTAGGAATCATTCTGATTGTTGACTCGACTAATCGAATAAAAGTTTTTGTTGGTCAGTGGTCTTCGAGTAGAAATAATTCACGTTCTTGGCACAGTTTCGCTCTCTTCCGAATGATGCTGCCGAATCTATCGAGAGATAGGTCGAAGACCTTAGTTTAAAGTACGTATTGGAACCCTATGCCATGATTTTCTTATTCACAAGAACGAACACGAAATCCGCTCGCGCATTTATGTTCTTTTTCAATATTATATAATTTATTATATTTTATTTTTCTAATCTCTTAAAATCTATGTTAAATTTCGTCAAAATCTCTAAAAATTCCAGAACATATTTCAAACTCATAAATCTTCTCAAATCCACGTTAAAATTAATGAAAAATTTGAAATTCTAAAAATTCCTAGAACCCTTTTGAAATTCTATGACAAACTTTAAAATCTCTTTATATCTTTTATATCCCTTAAAAATATTACATAGAAATCTTATCAAATTCCATGAAGTCTTTACAATTCTCACAAAATCATTTAAATGTCAGAAAAATCTCTCGAAATCACTTAAAATTAATAGAAATCTCATAAAATTCCTTCAAATTTCAGGATAATATTTAAAATTCCTTAAAACCTCATAAAACTCTTACAAAGCTTTTAAAATCCCATATAATTCTACAAAATCGTTTTAATATCCTAAAAATCTCCTGAATTTCTTAAAAATTACTGAAAAATCGTAAAAATGCACATAAGATCCTTCAAAATCATTAATCTCTTGAAATCCATGTTAAAATTAGTGAAAATCTCTAAAAATTTCTCAACTCTTAAAATCTCTTAAAATCATTAAAGATTTCATCAAATTCCATGAAATTCTTAAAAATATTACAAAATCTTTTATAAATTAGAAATATTTGTTGAAAACCCTTAAAATTTGACGAAAACCCTCGAAATCTTTGTAAATTCTACAAAATCTTTTAAAAATCATAAAAAGCTTTTGAAATTCCTCAATAAAATTCCCTATAAATTTTTTAATTCCTTATTTAAATCCCACAAAATACATCTTCTAAAAGTCATAAAAGTACCTTCAAGTCCGATTGAAATCCGTTCAAAGTCGTGAAAAATTCTAAAAATTCCCAGAAACTTCTTGAAATTATTTATAATTCTACGATAAAATTAAAACTCTTATTATCTAGTTTCCATGAAATGTTTAAACATTCTATTAAATTCCCTTAAAATTCCTAGATTTTCAATGTATTTCGAGTTTAGACTCTCGTGACAAAATGATTATTAGCGAAACCAAATTCAAAATTTCAAATTCAACTCACGCGGAATTTACGATTCAGCAAGTATCGATTATCGAAAATCACTATCGATACTTACACGACGAATCAGGAGTGCGGAATAGGCGTTACGATATTTAGACTTCGACTCAATCATCTTTTTAGAATAAAAAAACCATCGAATTATATTGAGATTTTCAAACGGTATGTAAATATATTTACATATATTTAAGAATATATCTCCTTCTTGTTTAGCAGTAATGTCCCGCGTCGAATTGCCCCGAAAGCCAATCCCGCATCGTTACATCTTATTTTTTTGAGACTTCCCTGAAAATCAAGCGAATCCACGCCCATCGCGTGCCACGCCAGTCGTTAATTCATTAGTAAGGTACCACCTGGCCAAGAATCTTGAAACTGTATTAATACGTACGGTAATTTATTACCCTTTCATGTAAAGAGAAAGAGGTATGATTTCATCCACGCAAATCGCTTTCGGGCAATCGCATTAACATGCAATAAACAATAAATAACACTCGTATATCGCATGTACAACACATTATTGCTTTCAAAGGTCCTGTTAAAATTATAACATTCGAAGCTTAATTCGCAGTATGATTTCCTTTTTTTACCGTTATTATGATTTCTGAAATTCAATATATTGATATAACTGTTCCTCTTTAATTGAAATGTATTTTTCACATTTGGTGTGTTCATATCTCGTATATTTATACTTAATCTGCGTATCCTTTTTTACACCTTGCAAAGAAGAAGAAATTAAGATAATTAAGAAATTATTTACTTTATTTAAATAATTTTCCCTCAATGTGGGCGTTATAAGAGACTCTATAGAAATAATTAATTAATTCGGTCCCAGCGATTTCACAAAAATGAATTTTCCTTCCCAGAAATGCTGCTTTCGTAGTCACAGAGTCATTTTCCATGAAAGGATGATAAACGCCATTCAGTGAAATCTTTAAAAACAATTTTTTACAAAAAATATTTAGACTCTTTCTCATCATTTCCATTTATCATCATTTTTCCATTTACGCCTGCTTTCTTTATTCTCTGCAAGGATATCAAATTCATGTCATAGCCGAAAAGAGATAATTTTCACACGAAAAGAATAAATTAAAGAAGTAGACCTGTGTCCGCCCTACATGTTATACAGGGCGTTTCCGAGCTGTCTTTCGCTATTTTAGGAGACGAGTACAAACACTTGGAGGACAGAAAAAGACAAGTGGATCCTCAACTCCCATCGTACTCTCTAGCCATCTTTGTAAGTCGAAGGTAGTTAAAGGTGTGAAAAATATTACGGATAAGGAAAAAGCACCCGCAACCTACCGCAGCGTGATTTGTCGTTGAGAATAATTTAGAATCTCGTAAGGTTACTTGATTGCGTTCTCATTGTCAGTGGGCAATCAACTGATGTAAGCGAGATCTTAGACAGATTATATCGCCGGGTTAATTTTGCCCATAGCGCTTTAACATTGTTAACACTTTAGAATTATACTTGATCATTGCATCATGATACTTGACATGCCTTTGCTATAAATCAATCAAAGCAGCTGGTTTTTTCTCTAAATTCCGTTTTTCAATGCACATAAATAATTTTTTTGAAATAGAGCTGCTGCTTTATAAAGCTATAAATAATTAGAACCAATTCATTTAAATTCAATCAGGTTTAATGGAATACTAAAGCAATTTTATGCTTTAGTATTCCAGTGTTTTTCCTCTTGGATTGCAAAGATCTCCATCAGATATGCAATACGTTTTATATAAATATTTGACACTTTTACGTCAAGATTAATCATTTTTTTTACAACGGAGGCGCGATATTTTTATGTTTCGTTTAAACCTTTTTACGAATACATTCTTCATTTAAAGTCTGGTGCACTGCAATTTTACCTGACGTAAATATCAGGATCGTCGATTTTGCTCTTCCCAAAAATAAGTCTGCATACCTTCATACTCAAATGACTTTCGGCTGAGCGGAGAAAGAGGTCGTAACGAATTTTTAATTTATACTGACGATAACGATTGCTCGAAATCAAATGAATCATCGATTTCTCGTTTCAGTAATTTTTGCCTGATAACATCAAGAGAATTTGCTGAATATTAGTTCAAATTGAAGTTAAAGATATAAATGATGTGTTTAAAATATAAATGCTGTTGATTCTAGTAGTTTTCTTCATTTTAGAAAGTTGTACCTCCCTTCTGTCAAGATTTATTAAATATATAATATGCAAAGGAATTTGTCTCGTAACGTGCTAAAATGCATCTGTCGCATGCACTTTTTTTTGTGTGCAAAGAATTTTGGCACGTTACATCACGCTGAAATCTACGAGGTTTCGCAATATCGAACGATCGATAAATTTCGCGCGTGTAATGCCCGAACGGACTTTGCTTTTGTTCAGATCGAGTATGCGCCGTAAATTTTACCGGATAACGAGGCGACTGTCGAAAGTGACTTTAAATAAACGTTGAGATTTTTTCCTTTCGATGGATCGCCAAAGAAACAACAAACTATCGTAAATCAAAAAATACCTCTCTTCAAATTCACAGAGACTGGTTCAAGGAGCAGATTATCGATACAGAAGTTTTGAACTTTCAGATCAACGAAATATTTGTTTGTCAATTCTATCTTATCCAGAAATATTGTTCCAATTCCTTAAAATCGAAGGAAATTCTTTAGTCATTTGAAATATCTCAAAATCTCTTCTAACGCCAGATTCGTCGTGTGAATATCGATAGTGATTTTCGACAATTGATACTTGCCGAATCGTAAATCTTTATCGTAGAATTTTAAAGAATTTCAAGAAGTTTCTGGGAATTTTTAGAATTTTTCACGACTTTGATCGGACTTTGTGGGACTTAAATAAGGAATTTAAAACTTTATAGTGAATTTTACTGAGGAATTTCAAAAGCTTTTTATGATTTTTAAAAGATTTTCTAGAATTTACAAAGATTTCGAAGGTTTTCGTCAAATTTTAAGGGTTTTCAAAAAATATTTCTAATTTATACAAGATTTTGTAATATTTTTAAGAATTTCATGGAATTTGATGAAATCTTTAATGATTTTAAGAGATTTTTAGGTTTGAGAAATTATCCGAGGGTGCTGGAAATTTTTAGAGATTTTCACTAATTTTAAAATGGATTTCAAGAGAGATTTTTGAGGTTTTAAGGAATTTGAAATATTATCCTGAAATTTTATGAGAATTTTAAAGGATTTCATTGAATTTGATAAGATTTCTATGTAATATTTTTAAAAGATATAAAGAGATTTTAAATGTTATTACCGTAAAATTTCAAGAATTTTTCTGGGAATTTTAAGAGATTTTAAAGTTTTTCATAGAATTTCAAAAGGTTTCTAGAAATCTTTAGGGATTTCCACTAATTTTAATATGGATTTCAAAAGATTTATGAGTTTGAAAATTTGTCTCGAATTTTTAAGGAATTTTAAAGAATCTCAAGAAATTTCTAAAAATTTTAAGAGATTTTCACGAATTTTAAGCGATTTCACACGTTTTTATCGGTTTCTTAGAATTTTTAGAGATTTTCACGAAAGTTTAACATAGATTCTAAGAGATTAGAGAAATAAAATATAATAAATTATAAATACTTATTGAAAAATAACATAAATGCGCGCACGTAGCCCGCGTTCATTCTGGTATAAGAAAAATGCAATTCTTTCGGAAAGACGGCCCCTTAATAAACTCTTGTTTTTCAAAGACTGGCATTCAAGGACAAAGAATTCCCTCGATTCTCTGTCATTCATTTTTTCCTTAACGGAGCAACTGGGCACGTTGTCTTCTGATTTACTCGTATTACACGGTGACCGCGCTATAACTAGTTCTTAAAGAGCAATGTGTGTAAACCTGCCACATTCAGCTGACCGATGCGATGACTAACATCTGTGCCCATCGGACGATTGTAATTGGCTACGTTTGTTGCAGCACATGAACGCCCGCACTCGTTGTAAATCAGACGGCTTAAGGATCGTTTATAAATAACCAATTAGAAACACCTGTACGCCAATCGATGGGAGAATCGGTCGTTCCGAGGAATGCAGATACATTGTGGTGCTCCTTTCGAGATCTGTGTATTTTTTTTCTATAGAGTTGCCGATGTCGCCTTGCTGATTCTTTTTCTTATCCAACGATCAAAAAGAAAACTCGACAATCATGCCTAGCTTCAATTATTCGTTATCCATCCATTACTCACCTAAATCAATATATTTGTATAAATAATTTTTTTCTAAATTCAGCTAGACTAAATTCCTCTGAAAAATATATTTATTTGCTTGAAAAAGCGTTCACACATGTCTTGTGTGTAATAAGTTTTTTGAAACGCGTTTGAAATTTAGTGCTAATAATTTCCCACGAGAGCAGGTCTCTTTACTTACGGTGTATGACTTTGATTTCTTTTTCTTCCTGCGAAGTAAACAGTTTATGTAAATGCTAACACTTAGCTTTTTTTAATATTGTTAACTGCGTTACGGTATTATTTCCTTCTCCACATTATTATCTTGTAGACCCTCCTCGCATTTGTTCTGCCTTCTTCATGCTTCCACACGATTCGAGATGACCTTCAACTGCATGATAAAAATATCATTCGTTTAAAATCATACGTTATTAAATAACTTTCAAAAGAATGTTATTTGGAAAAAATTCAAAATTAATTTATGTTCCTGTCTTTTTTAATGATAAAATGATATGATCGTTTATTTGATTCATATACATATTCGTATCTGACTTGCAATTTAGGGATTAAGTAACAGATGACAGTATTATGGTCAAACGAATTTGGGAACATTCACGCGGTGACAATTTCAATTTGTCTGTTTCATGAATCCCGTAACTTTCACACATTAATTCTTTATTGGATTATCAATCAACTTTACCAAGTATAAATTGAGCCGAGCGCTTAAGATGTTCTCAAATTACCCGCAATGATCCGAGCATTATGCGTATGTAAATCACTCTAGGTAATTCCTTTGTGGACACTCTGTTTCCGGTTTAGCGCGCTGCAGCCGAATTAAAGGAGTGGATCATGTGAATTCTCCTGGCATTAGCATCAACAATCGGTCAATAGTTATTTACTATAATTTTGATCCACTCAAGTGAAACTAATCTCAGATTCCCATGGTATTTAATTTAATCGATTGGATGTTAAATAGCAGAGACTTTAGAACTATTATTTATAGACTTGATTGGTCTTAGAAAATGATTGATAAACCTGATTTGGTACTGTTAGAGTAATTAGTTTGAAATTCATTGAATACTTCCGTCTGCAAATATTTATCTGCACAATCATCCAGTATTGAGGCTCAGCACCTTCTTCGCGAGCTGTTAAATCATGCCAAAGACAACGTGTAATGGCATACGATCGATAACGATGACGAACGATCGATAAAAACGTTAATAAACGGCATTAACGATAACAAACGAGCTACCGGCATTAAGTGCTGCACCTTTGCCCGTGGGGACTAGCACCTGCATAAGCTACTGACCTATGTTGTTTGCAGACGCCTCATTCTTTGTGTCGTCATGTGGAATAAATTATAGAGCAATCCTCGGCTGAGAGCTATCTTAGTTTCCCTTTTTCGTGATTATTTATTGTATAGGAAAAATTGATTTTCATCAGATGTGGGGAAGAGATAATAGATTTTTTAAGGGATCTTCAGCCATACATTACATTGTCATCCATTCGCATTTCCTTCTTGTTCCGGATTCTTTCTCTCATTGAAAACAATGGACTTTGCGAGAGAGTTAATCTACATACGCAAAGTCGAGTGACAGATCACGAAGGAAGGTAGGGAGGGTCTTTGAGTGTAGTTGCAGTGGAAGTAGAGGCAAAGCTTCTGGACCGAAACGAGACTGTGTCTGCACTTGAAATGTAGCACTGTTTTGAAATTGTTCACTGGACCCGGAAAATCATCATATTTAGATGAATCCAAGTTTGCAGAAAGGGTTTGGTGAAATTTTTGGCATTGTTCTAGTACGAAAGTTGCATATGGTCTTGGAGACCTTGATTTGAACTGAAAGCCAAGTCGAATTGAATACGAAAATTCCTGTGACCTCGACAGTTCCCACAGGTATCACTCACAATCAGCGGAGACTTGGTTTTTTCGATCGTAGCTCGAGGAAATCTTGGTAAGGTCGAAGAGAAGGAAGACGAGAGAAGAGGAGAAAGAAGAAGGAAGAAGTGGAGGACGTCAAAGGCTTTTCTTTGAGCGAGAAGATAGAAGCAACAGCAACAGTAGCAGGAGCAGCACGACGACCTTTGAGGTCGATGCACCTGTCGACCGGTGCGGCGTCAAAACAAGACCTGGCTCTTGCGCGGGAATGGTTCCCACCGTCTAGCCATCCTGGTTCCTCTTCGTCTTCAGTCCCTCTTGTCTCGTCTTCGTCTTTCGCAGTGCGAGTAGGTTGGAGCTCTTGGAGCAATTCCTGGAAGTTTGCGAAGGCGCAGCGCTGTCTGGTCGACTCGGGACTTGTCTACCATGCTTACACCAAAGCGAGAATGCAATACCTACAAAGCAATACCTACAAAGCAATAATACCTACAAAGTTGGTCGAAGCTCAGTGAGCGTCGTGAGGAGCCAGGGCAAGGATACAAGAACACAAGAATAAAACTGGCAAAGCCATCCAGTTTACTTGCATTCAGGGTCTACTCGCTCGCTAGGCCGACGAGTGCGAGGATACAGGAACCCACTTGGGCAGAAAAATCTCGAGAAGCGGCTTCTAAGTAGATACGTGATCAGCGATAATAACGCAATAGAAACGTGGAAGATCGCGGTTGCTATTGGCAACGCGCAAAACACCTCCAATGATAGCTTTTCATCTCTTAGAGTTTGAGTTACCCCTTTTCTTTTCTTTTCTTTTCTTTTCTTTTATACCCGTCCACATTTTTCACTTTTCTTAGAAGTAGATGTTGCTGAACTCAAGTTCCAATGTAACATTGTGTACTACTATTTTCCTAGTTCAAAGATATGTATCTGTTTTTCAACATTGTTCAGATATTTGAGGACGCTGCTACTACCAATTGGAAAGAGGTTCAGGAAAGAAGAGAAGGTTGCAATAAATAGAAAAGATTCATGGAAAAGAGGGCCCTTTGTGTCCCTCGCGTTTGGGTGGAATATCTACCGAAGGCGAAGCCGCAGTCCGATTTAAACCTTGATTTTACTCATTGCACCGCATTCAACCAGAGTCCGGGGATTCCAGAAGCATCCATCAGCCATCGTCAAACCATCCGATGTGATGCGACGCATCGGCAGATCGGCATTCATTGGTTGCAAGAGACCCTCGCCTCCGACCGCGGATTTTCTCTTGGATGCACTGTCGATCAAACGTATGTGCCTGCACACAACTCTGCTGGATGCTGTATGAGAAGCAACATACCCTTTTGGTCAGCAAGAAACCAGTAAAAATACGGCGCCACAATCAGCTGACAGATCAGCCGACGCAGTAAATATTCTCTGCTTTGCCCGCGAATCAGAATGCGAGGGAGCCTTGTCAAAACTAACGACACTCCCCAATCCTAACTGTTTAACGGATTCAGAAAAACGATACGAGAGTCGAAGAATGTCGAGCTGTAGGTACTCTGTTGGAATTGAAACAACATTATTATAGAGATTATTGTAAGGAGTCGTGGGAAAAGTATTTTTCTGCAATATCCAAGATTAGCGGAATTTATTAGCCAATGGTAGGAATTTACCCGGTGTTGTCTGAGATTTTAAGAGAGTTCAAGTGACTTTAAGGTGAACTTTTTAGGTTCGCGATAATTGTATGAAATTTTAAATAATTTCAAGATATTTTAAGTTTTCGAAGACAGCTTAAAAATCCCGTCTTAAAAAAGTGGTGTAATGAAATGTCTTGAAAATCTTGTATAGAATCTTGTTGTAAACCTGATTGGCTTTTGAATGACTTTAAGTTCTTGGAAAAAAACGAAAATATATTTGCAGGCGTGTTTGTTTATTAGCATTGGAATTTTTTTTTAAATCATTAGAAATTTCATCAAATTCCAAGACATCCATAAAAATTTTACAAAATCTTTTGAAAACCCTTCAAATTTTATGAGAACCTTCGAAATTATTGTTAATTTTACAAAACCTGTTAAAAATCGTAAAAATATTTTGATATCCTCAATAAAATTCTCGTGAAATTACATGAAAAATCTCTTGAAAGCTTTTTAAATTATTAGAAATCTCAATAATCCATCAAATCCATAAAAAGTCCACAATATCTTTTAAAAATCGACAAATTTTTTGAAAGCCTTTAAAAAATATACAGCCTTTCAAATCCTTTTAAATTCTACTAAATCTTTTAATAATCGTAAAAATCTTCGAAATCATTTTAAATTATTAGAATAAATCTCATAAAATTCCTTAAAATTTCATGAAAACTGTAGAAATCGCTCAAGTTCTTTGAAATCTTTAAAAACTTTTAAAAACCTAAAATTTTTCCAAATTTCAAAACATTTAGAATCCCTTTTAAAATCGCTAAGAATACTTAAAATTCCTTAAAGCTCCATAGAACTCTTACAAACCTTTTCAAATTCCTTAAAATTTCACGAAAACGTTATAAATCGCTTAAATTCGTTGAAATCTTTTGAATTTCACAAAAATCACTTAAAAATCTAAAAATTCCCTTAAAATTTCTAGAAGTCTCTTGAAATCCCCCTCTAAAAATGTCTTGAAAATCTCACATACACCGTAGTTTCAGATCTCATTGGCTTTGGAATGACTAAGTTGTAAGAAGAAAAATAAAAGAAGCGTGTGAAAAATTTGTCCAGGTAATTTGTCAAAAGGTTCTAGGGTGTGGAAACCTATTCGGAAGTCACACACAGACATTCAGTTTTGTATGAATAATTGTATATGCACATTCTGAATTGGTTAAATTTGACCAATCCTGATTTGCAAAATCGTCCTGACTATGTCAAGAAAGACATTCTAGATGGTCAAGTGGCTGTTGATTTTTTACCCTGATGTGAAGATCATTTGGATAATAAATTACTCGGAAGAAACGGATGTGTGATATTAGAGAGTCTCGATGGGACGATAATGGGCCTACGACACAAAAGGGAGCGGTTAAATCTACGATGACAGGTGGATCTGCTAATCGGTTGGTGGCCTCGCTCTTCGTCCACACAGTCGCTATTACGACGCATCTGTCCGTCACTAGTCACTAGTGTGAGATGGAAGGCAGGTAGTTTTGTAAGCTTTACGAAACATTTACTGCGATAGCTGTAATTGTGTTAACTGCTTCATGTTCAGTAAAAGGATGAGATAAAACGCAACATTACTGAAGCCTATTTACTATAGTATAGTGGTATCGTAGAAAAAGTTCACCTATTGCAGTGTTATATAAATGTTACATAAATGTCATATAAACGTTAGCAATCTATCCAATCAGCTAATCATTCTGTTGATTAGCTGTTGATATTCATATATTGATATTGATATTCATTTATTGATGTTGATATTTATATATTGATACCAATATTCATACCCGCAAAGGAAGTAAAATTGATACTTAATTGAAGTAGAATTTAAAACCCCCGAATTACTAAATTCATCGGACTGAATGTGCCGTAATCGTTGGCACCAAAGATGTAAGTTGTTCCAACAGTTACGCTGTTGCAAGAAACCATCCGTGCAAAAGGAACAAGGAGAATAGTACAAAGAGTTATCGAAAGAGGTGGTCCAGACAGCATAGCACTGCAGTTAGTTGTCTCTCGAAGCACGTTCTCGTCACTACCAGGAATCTCCTGGACTGCCTCGATGACTCGTTCCTCGTTTTCGACCTCGTCCTCGTCTCCTTCCCGATACAAGTATTTTATAAACAATCTTTAAAACCGTAATTTTATTTTTCTGTTTCAGGTAAGCAGACATTTTATTTCAACTTTTCCTGAGATTGGCACTTAAAGATCAGTAAAAAGTTCGTAAGTGAATACATATCTGTTTCTGTTCGTATTGGAATCGCGACATGCAACGGTCGTCGATCTTTGTTCATGTGGATCGTAAATTTAAAGGAGTCGCCTTTTTCTTTTCTCTGGGGCGTATAACGATGGAGAAGAGGAAGGATAGAGTACAAAATAGAATGGAATAACAAAGTTACAACTGCATGGGTTCGGAAAAGAGGGAGCGTTTAAAGGTATATAGGAAGGAAGAAACCGAGGAACAAGAGCATGGCGAGTTTCACTTGCAAATCGACTTCTAAACTCTCATCCTCCCGTTTTCTCATCGTATAGATTCTTTGACTTGCAAGTTCTCGTTCACATACGGGAAGCGGATCATTCCTGATCATCGTCAAGCTGTATCATGCTTCAAACGAGTCCTCATGTTTTATCTGACGTTCGTTATGCTCCCTACTGGTCTCTCGCGAACCCGGTCCCACGACATTGTACTTTGCTCGCGATGCTTTACTGCCGCTGGCTTCCTTCGTATTTCCTTCGCTTCTGATATATCCATCCTTCAAGCAGACGGAGAAACGTCGAAGGCATTAAGAAGGTGCAGCTAAGATCTTTTTCACCCAGAGTTTCGCAAGAACATTTACGAGTGAATTCAAGCGATGAAACCATGCGAGTGCCAAATTTACTACATACGATCGTCTTTATATCGGAGAAAAGAGCTGAGGTTATTGGTCGATCATTTATTCGCGATCATTGCCGAGGGCTGTCTTTGTTCTTGCGGAATATCGATTTCACACTTTCGCAAAACATTTTAAAACAATAGGATTGGAAACTTGGATTCTTCTTAGAATTCAAAATTCTTTTTAGAGGTACTACTCTCTCGGGCTGAATTATTTAAATCTGAGTAATTAATAGTGGTTAATAGTAATCACTTAAAGTCACTTAAACAGGGTGGCTACATATCAGGGAAATCAGGGAAATGTTAGAAAAAAAATTGTCAGGGAAATGTCAGGGAAATGCGAGCAGTTCCCGTGTAGACCTGTGTAGACTGTGGCCCTGAGCGGGCTCAGGTCGGGGGATGTCAAACCGGGGTGAAACGCAAAATCTGTCCTGGCGCAAACGTGGACGCCCAGTTTTGACTGAAAGCCCGGCCGGATTCCGCGTTTCATCACCGGTCTGGGCCAGACTTGAGAATTTCTACACAAGTTGTCAGGGAAAATAGAAATTGACAGTTATACTAACTATGTTATTTTTGTTGTATTGCATAATATAGATTTTATAGTTTATTTAACAGATTTTAGAATATTTCAAAAGATTATAAAGAATTTCCAGGCATTCTTTGAGATTATTTAGGGTTCTAATGATTTCAAGAGATTTTCAATAATTTTAAAAGATTTTAAGAGGTTTCTAGGAACTTAAAAGGATTACAAGAGATTTTTATAATATTTAAAAGATTTTTAGTGGAATTTTGAAGGATTTCATGGAATTTTAAGAATTTTAAAGGATTTTAAAAAGTTTGTAAGAATTTTTAGAAATTTTGATTCTTTAAAGTGATTTTAAGAGATTTTTAAGAAGGTTAAGGGAATTCAAAGAATTTTAAGGAATTTTACAAAATTTTAAGAGATTTTTATGTATTTTAAAAGATTTAAAAGTTTTTCATGGAATTCTAAAGGAGTTTAAGAAACTTAGAAGTGTTTTAAGAAATTTGTATTCCTTTAAAATAATAAATTTAATTGACATTTTAAAGAATCTCTCAAGATTTTTATGAATTATAAAAGATTTTGTAGAATTTTATGAAATTTCAAGAGGTTTTCAAGAATTTTAAGAGATCTTTACGTATTTTAAAAGACTTTAAAGTTATCCGTGGAATTGTTAAGAATTTCAAGAAGCTCCTAAAAATTTAAAGAAATTTTGACATTTTGAAAAAGATTTTAAGAAATTTAAATATTTCTCGTGGAATTAAAAAAATTTTCAAACATTATTTTTTGATTTTTAGAGGATTTTGTGAGGTTCTTGTTTCCAAGAATTTTTATTTAGAGATGTAGTGGAATTTTGTAAAGAAAATTCTTTTTAAAAATTTTTTTTCTATGAATTTCAAAAGAGTTCAGCGAATTTCAACGGATTTCAATAAGTTTCCAAAAATTTTAAGAGATATTGATTACGTTTTAAGAGATACTGAAGTTCCTTGTGAAATTTTGAAATATTTCAAGAGATTTTTAGGAATTTTAGAAGATTTTGAAGTTTTTTGAGGAATCTTTGAGGAGATTTTTATTATTTTTAAAAGACTTGGTTGAATTTTACAACATTTTAAGTGATTTTTACGTATTTTAAAAGATGTAAAAATTTTTCATGGAATTATAAAGAATTTTAGGAATCTTGGAAGAATTAAAAAAATTGTTTATTCTTTTAAAGTGATTTTGAGAGATTTCATTGAAATTTTAAAGAATCTCACAAGATTTTTATGATTTATAAAAGATTTTGTAGAATATTTTTGAATTTCAAGAGGTTTTCAAGAATTTTAAGAAGCTGGTAAAAATTTCAAGAGCTTTTCAAGAGTTTTAAGAAGCTTGTAAAAATTTCAAGAAACTTTGATATTTTTAAAATGATTTTAAGAATTTAAATATTTCTCACAGATTTTTATAAAAAATGTCAAAAGTTATTTTTAATAGTTTATGTGAAATTGTAAAGTATTTCATTGAATTTTAATAGATTTTAAAGAATTTGTGAGATTTCTTGGGACTTGAAAGGATTTAAAGTGATATTATACGAAATTAAAAAAAAAGTTTCAATAGTATTTTTACCGAAAATTTCTTCGCATTTTTAATACTACTTTTTGTCAGTCAAATTTGTCTGAAAGTCAGGGAAAAGGCAGAAAAATGACAAGGCATTTAAAAAATTGAATCTCGTTGCCACCCTGTTAAAATTCGTTGATTTTCATTTGACATTTTTTTTAGAAGCAGTATTTTATGATAGGAGAATGACAGAAGCTAAATATGAACTCTCTTCCCTTGGGACGATGAATGATGATCTTTGAAACGGGAATCACTATCGAATTGTCGTTTTGCAGTTCTTCCAACGCGTTATGATACGCGAAAGCGAAGAAGTGCGGAGAAATAGGCGGTGGGAACCTTCCTCGGAAGTGGAACTCGTTTGTTGGTTTTTGCTGTACTCCCAAGGCATCGCATCGGTAACGTGGAGGTTCGGTTCTGGGAGAAGACAAGCTTCTTTTACAGGTTGCCAATCATTGATTTTTACAACTCTCAACATCAATTATAAGAATTGATAGTTTTTCTCTTATACTTTAGGAGGCAACTGTTCTTTTATATACATATGGTATACATATGATTAAGAAGGTGTTGAAGACTCTTGAATTTTGGACTTTTGTTTCTCATCGGCAATTTTGACAGTTACATTCCGGGCTGCCGATGATTGATAACACGATTATCAACAGCATTGGACCCTATATACAAAGTCTCTAGCATATTACGCTTGTGCGCTAATAATCTCTTCTCTCCTTATTCAGAGTCTGCGAATCAAGTCTCGTGATTAATGCTTACACTACCGGAGCTACACAGTTCGCCCCGCGGCTTTCTTGCGGTGAAGCATGATAGACTGTAATTTGTCTTCCTTAGTCACGACATTTGACATTTTTCTCACAGAATTTGGTGTTAAATTGGTTTCTGCTATTAGAGTAAACAAAGAAATCAGACGAAACTGCAATATTCTCATTTACACCTCCGCCTCTCTAGATGATTAGCATAATTGCTGATAAACGTCACTTGTCATCATTATACTAATTGAAGTAAAACAGTTTGAGTATTTATACAACTGAAGAGACTACAGAGTTTTATCTTTACGACATTTTGAACGAAAGTCAATTGCGAATATACTGGTAGCGACTTTCTCCATCTGTATTTTATTATGTTTGCTTTCCGTTATTATCCTCGTAAAATCTTTTGCTTAAATCAATTTGCTAAGTATCGTTTTATAGAAGTTGACTGTAAAACATCCATTTTCAATTACATAATGATTTTGCCAAGATATTAATACAATACAATATATGTATAATATAGGAATTAAATTAATACTTGTGTATTAATATTTAATTAAGGGATTTATCAGTTCCTGTCGCCCCACCGTTTCCTAATTAAAAATGCTGCTGCCAGTACATATGTAACATTTAATATCTACCTTGCAGGCGCTATAAAAATTGCCAGGTTTCAAACTGGCTTCTGTACTTACCGCCCGCCAATCAGGATCGTATATTTAACCCTTGCATGGCTCACGGGTACAAGCCGTAAAGTATCTTCTTCTCTCACCTGTGTCAAAGAGTCTCACTTGCTTTGACGTCGTTGTATTTTTCTCTGGAATATTATTCTTTCAGATTTACTGCACCACTTTGTTTACATGCAAGTGATCAACATAAATTTAATGCAGTTTGTGAGCTGTTACATAAATCTGTAAAATATGAATACTGTTGTATGAAAAGAGAAATTTTTATCAACATTTCTGCTAGTAATCTAGATTACTAGCAGAAGTTGACCTATAAATTTTAAAATATTGATTGAAAATATGGATACATGCTAGAAATATCGAATGTAAGTCAATCTATAAAAAACAATAAAGCATTGCTTTCATTATAAGACCTTTGCAAATCGTGAGTTACAGATTTGGTGACCTACAAACTATCTTTGTCCACTTTGAACAGATCTTCGCATCGGTGAAGAGATAGCTAGGTCGACAAGAGTCCTCGTGACGTTACGTTCGATGTGAGTCACCAGTCTTTAAGTTGTTGGAGGACCCTGTGACATAGCACAACTTCAAGTAGTTTAGCATAGCATGACTTGGGTCGAGTCGAGATGGTATGGCGGCGTCACTGTCTGGCGCCAGTATTGCGCAATAAGCGGCACCCTCTCGTTGCATCGGTTTATGTCCTCGATCCTCGATTCCTCGCGAATATAAGCGCACCTTGTGTCTTTAATGTAAACACTCGTCTTCCCGCATTACCTGCATCTTTTCTCTTTACCTTTACAGACACATATCCTCACCTGCATTCGAAAGAAACTCTGATGACTCTTTGGGGTCACGTTCAGATAATCTGTACTCTGTGTCAACTTACTCTTATATATATTCAATGACATTCATTTTTTATTGTTCTTATTGTTAGTGTAGGAAGTCTTAAATTTTACGATCTAAGGAGAAATTAAACAGATCTAAGAAGATCTAGAGATCTAAAACTAAGAGTTTTAGGACACTTGAAGATCCTAGAGGAAAATGAGTCAACCAGGGTGGCCACATGTCAAGGAAGTCAGGAAAGTCGGGGAAATGTCAGGGAAATGCAAGTATTTGTCAGGGAAAATAGAAATTGACAGTTATGCTCACTGTGTTATTTTTGTCGTATTGCATAATATAGATTTTATAGTTTATTTAACAGATTTTAGAAACTTTCAAAGGATTATAAAGAATTTCCATGCAGGCATATTCTTTGAGATTCTTTGGGGTTCTAATGATTTCAAGAGATTTTCAATAATTTTAAAAGATTTTTAGGGGGTTCTAGGAACTTAAAGGGGTTACAACATATTTGTACAATATTTAAGATATTTAGAGAAATTTCAAATTTTAATTAATTTTCATGAAATTTTAAGAGATTCTAGAGAATTTTTACGGAATTCAAAGAATTGTAAGGAATTTTAAGGGATTTTAATATTCCTCGTAGGATTTTAAAGAATTTCATGAGATTTTTATAATTTTTCAACGATTTTATGGAATTTTACAAAATTTTGAAAGATTTTTTACGTATTCCAAAACTTAAGATTTTAAAGAAATCTTGGAAGAGTTTTAATAAATTTTAAGGGATTATAAATATTCTTGTGGAATTTTACAGGATTTTAAAAGATTTGTAAGAATTTTAAGAAGTTTTTATTTTAAGAGATTTCTGGGAATTTTAAAGGGCTTGATGACATTTTAAGAGATTGTTAAGAAAGTTTAGGGAATTCAAAGAATTTTAAGGAATTTCAAAGTTCCTTGTGGATTTTTAAAGGATTTTAAAAATCTTGTAAGAATTTAAGGAAATTTTGATTTTTTTTAGTGATTTTAAGAGATTTGATTAAAATTTTTAAGAATCTCACAATATTTTTATGATTTATAAAAGATTTTGTAGAATTTTATAGAATTTCATAAGGTTTTCAAGAATTTTAAGAAGTTTATAAAAATTTAAAGAAATTTCGATAGAAAAATAGATTTGAAAAAAGTTTCAAAAGTTATTTTCGATTTTTAATAAATATTTTAGTGAAATTTGAAAGAATTTAAATATATTGCTATAAGAATTTCAAAAGATTTAATCGAATTTTAAAGAATTTAAAAAAAATTAGTGAAAAATTAAGGGATTTAGTGAAATTATATGTCTCTAGGAAAATCAAGAAATTGCAATAGGAATTTAAAGATATATTTTATATAATTCAAGTAAATAATTGAAGTGATTTTAAATTTCAAAAGATTTCAACTGATATTATACGAAATTTTTCAAACATTTTAATAGTATTAGATATTATTAAAAATTTATCGCATTTTTAATTCTGTCCTGTCAAGTACATTTGTCTTAAAATCAGGAAAAAGTCACGGAAATTGAAAAATTGAATCTTGTGGCCACCGTGTCAACATCCTTTAAAACTAAAATCAACATAACATGAATAAAATGAATATGTGATTTTATTTGGTGGTGTATGGAAAATAATTTATCATGCTCCTCGCTCGTGTGGTAGAAACGTCTATCGAGAAGTTGTAATATCATGCTACGCGTATACATTCATAGAAAATAAACGTACATGAATCTCAAATGATAATAATTATAGTTTAGTCCAACAATTTTCTCGAATCTTTTCTGATACATGTACCGTTCGCATCTAAACCAATAATTAAATTCACTTTTGCATTCAGCTATAATTCCTTAGGTAATAACGGCATATGTACAGATTATCTGAATAAGAGAACATGAACATCTTGAATGCAAGGATAAGGATTTATGAAGCTTTTGTTTCTACAAATTAACGCAAAATTAATGAGTGAAGGAATAATAATTGAGAAGAAACAGGAAATACATATACCGTGTACCGAAATTATTATCATTTCCAGAAAGACTTGAGCGCATTTAAAATTGGAAAGCCTCGGTCTTTACAGCAAAGCAACAGAAATGAGGCCCTAGGGTGGCGATCAGAGACTATAGGTGCTCGGAGATGCTCATAAATCTTGTCCTAACGTTCAGTTTATTACTCGTAATCAAGCAGCCATGAATTCTGCTGAAATCACCTACGTTATAGGCCTCACTGCCTTGTACTTATCCAACCCTTGCGCTTCCATCCCCCGATCACCATTCACGTAATTGTTGTCCTCTTTTGTTTTTTGAAACTTTCTGAAAAAAGGTGTTTTTATGACCATCTCTCAAAGGTGGAACAGACACCTTTTAAACTTGGAAAAACAGATTTGCTATAGACTAGCTATTTCATGGTAGCTAATGGTTATGAGCCATTGTGAATATCATCAAGACTTGAGTCATACTTGTTGGATTTTATTTATTAACTATGAGTTACTTTTTTTTTTAGTTTCTTTATTTTTTCGGTCGGGTTTTAAAGGGAAATAATGACTTAGGTCCAAAACGTGAGGTAAACTTTTAGCAACCTGTGATGAATATCGTTTGACCTTCGCCCGTGCTCCAGATTCTGAATAAAGTACAAACATATACCTTGTAAGTCGCAACTTATAATTAACCCAATTTTTATACTTCAAAGAACCCGTTGACCTCCCACCTAATCGTGAACATGCACTTCCGGTAACATTCTTTGCATACATTCCTCGAAAGCAGTTTCATCACTTTCGGCATACATATTTTTAAATATACTCTTTTTATGATATACTCTTTTTATAATATACTCTTTTTATAACATACTCTTTTTTTCCCTTTAGAAAAGAAATCTAAAAAAAAATAAATCGAACAAAAAATAAGTCCAGCAAAAAAGAAAGTGCGTAATTTAGAAAAGGGTTTTTGCAGGTAGTCATCCTTATAGCAATCACTCTAATCAGGTGACAAGATATATTTACAATTAATCAGCTTGTAGTCCGCTTGTCAATCACTGGAAGAAACGTTCTCCGATCGTTGAATGCGATTGATTCTCGCCTCTTTAAGCTAAAATCAGACCAACATAATCATCCCGTTGGATCATCAATGATTACGCCTTGAAAAGCGTTCAAGGAATATATATATATAATTACTATGGATTCGACTCGTTACTTTGATTTTGGCCAAGCAGCGCCAGATCTTTTCTGTGAACCGTTTCGAAATGCTGCGAAAGATATAATCGTTAGCTGTCATAAACCTCTAGCTAGTAACGAGCGCTTCCGCTTTTAACCTTTGAAATTCTCTCTTGAACTTCGTCATTACGAAAAACTGGCAGAGATGTATAAAATATTGTTGTCAAGGTTATTATTATTATTTTATTGATTTCTGGAATTTCTGCCAATTCTTTTGCAAACGTACTTTCATTTCAAGATTAATATATAGTTAAAGTAGAAATACGATAATTATAATCGAAAAGTGTCCTTTTTATGACCTAAAATTCTCCAACTTTATTATAAAATTGTATTCTTGTTGCTTTCGGATATAAAATGTCATTTTTATGGAGATTCCGTTACCAAATTGCAATGACTTGACGCCCACATTTAGTGCGAGAAATATTACATTGGGAGTTGAGAGGACTTTCACTTATTATTCGGCTGTAGATTCCAGTGAGGAAGATAACTGATTCTATCAGTTTTTCGCGATAAACGTTTTATTTTTTTTTTTTTCTTAGAAACCACTAGTGGTCCCTGAATGAAACTTACAGGAAAAGAAGCCTTCAGTGTGCTTTACAAGTCCTGCAAGTTTGAGCTTGGGACCACCAGTAGTTAATGAGAAAAAAATAAATACAGGCATTAAAAATATATTTTGTGAGTCCAGATTATAAAGGAATAAAAATTTCAAGCCATCGAGAACTGTTTTTGTTATTTATTATAGAATATTTGGTATTAATGTTATTTTGAAGACCTTCATCGAGAAATTTCCTAGTTAGCTTTGTTTTGGATTTACCGTAACTCGATGAACACTGGCGCTTAATTTACGGGTTTTATCAGTGTCGAGGCACGCGACTCCAGTCATCCACACATATACGCACACAAACTTTCGCTAAACGCAAGAACGCGCACGAGCCCGTTGGTCCTTCATTAGCATTGATCGCCTGGCGTGGGAGATTGTTTATCTTGTCTCCAAGGCACGTTGCAGGATTTCTTCGTCTTTCACGTCTCGAATCCGGACTGTAATGCCTGAAATGGCTCGTATGTTAGTCAAGTTAGAGCGTGCTTAAACGTCAGACCCTTTTTCCGTGAAATTTACATTTGGCCCCTGTGAAATTCAGTTTCAACTTCATGCTTCTTTCTCTTGATTACTTGTAAATATTTTCGGCAAAACCAGTACAATAGAAACCCATTCTGATCAGTTTGAATATCTGACAGATATTTGGGTTATTTTCGTGAGCGAATTATATTTCGTGAAGTAAAAGTAGTATAAACTTGCATTTTTAAATCGGGCCACATGGCAGGGCAGCAGAAAAGTCAGAGAAATTTTAGGGGAAAAATCCTTCAAAATTCACTGATATGTTTCGAAATTCATAGAATCATCTTTAAATGCCTTAAAATTTTACTAATATATTTAAAATTACATGAAATCTGATACATTTTTTTAAATCTATTAAAACTCCATGAAATCCTTTAAAATTTATTTAGAAAATTTCAAATTCCCTGAGTAAAAATTCTTGGAAACAAAAATCTCATAAAATCTTTTAAAAATCGAAAATAACTTTTGAAATTCTTTCAAATTCCATGAGGAATATTAAAATTCCTTGAAATTCATAAATATCTCTTTAAATTTTCTTGTAATCCTTTAAAATTTGCTGAAATCTTTTGAAATTCCTGGAAACAACTTTAAATGTCTTAAAATTCCACTATAATATCTAAAATCAAATAAAATATCAAACATTTTCATGAATTTCAAAATAATTCAAAAGACTTTGAGCAAATTTCATGTCATTTAAAATTATTTTAAAGAAGTTCAAGGAATTTGAATAGATTTCAATTTTCAAGTAATCTTAATGAATTGCACGGGATTTCGAAGTATTTTTAACGATTTTTAAAAAGGTTACAATGAAAAATTGTAAGGGAAATCAGGCAAATGTCAGGGAAATGCAAGTAGCTGTCAAGGAAAATATAAATTCATGTATAAATAATAATAAAGTGGTAATTAAAAAAAAATCAGGGAAGCTTTGGATATTATGGAATATGAAGAAATTTGAAAGGAATTCATGGAATTTTAAGGAGTTTTAAAGGTTGTCGAATTTTAACGATTTCAAAAGGTTTCTAGGAATTTTAGAGATTTGTATCGATTTTTCAGTAGTTCTCGTGGTAATTTAAGTAGTTCTCATTGTTTTCTTCCTTTTTACGTATTTAGCATACCTTAATTACAATTGTAACAGTGCCATATTACTGCAAGTAGAACAAGTAGCGATGTGGTCAGACGAAGCAGTAGATTATACGCCACACTCAGTTCGGCTGTAATGACTGTATTTAAAGGATCATTAGGCTTTCTCTGAATCTTTCTCTTCTTCTTTTAAACATAAAATATCATTAGATTTGATTTTCTTATTAAAACATATCCATAGAACAAGGAAATTGTTGAAAAAATCGTAAATACACAAGCTTTTTTCTGTTATCTTAAATATCATAATTATGATTATAATGTTGTTTCTTAATCTTAAATTACAGTGTAAACTATTTCGAAACTATTTTGATCCATGAATAAAGAATGTCTTATTATTCTAAGGAAATAGCCTCAAATACAAAAAATTGCCAAGAAATTGGAAGTCTTCTTTCTCGTTTCGGTTCTGTTCAGTCTCCATATTTCTTTCAACTTCGTGGAAGATCAGCGTCGGCAGGGTTCCTGGCATTTTCTCTCCGATCTGTTGTCTGCTAATCGTCGTGAAACCGCACGTCTTTAAGTTCGATCTCTCTTTTTCTCACTTCTCGTATCAATCGAGGAATCGGAAATGTTGATGGAAAGAGGGACTGGACTCTATGTCGCTTCTTCGAGGAATCAACTTGAGAACGAGCGTTGTGCGATTTTTACGAAGAAATCAGCGGATGGCGGAATTAATAATTAGTGGCTTCTTGCCCACCAAAGCGATAGGCGAATCACAACCAGCGAGACCAGAAAAAAGTAGCAAAATAAAACGGTTACGGGTAAAGATAAGATAATTTAAGATCTTTAAGATAACAAGATCTTTAAGATTAAACCCCGGGTTTAATTTAATAGACAGCCTTTCCGGTATTGTGTATTTTGTTTACATGATTTCAAGTTTCCATGATTAAGATATAATTCAAAGTCCTCTTTTACGTGATTGCGTGAAGCTAATGAAGACAACGTAATTTAACTATTTTCTTGGTGAACTTTATTAGCGGCATACATTAAATTTACTAGAAGGACACGACATGCTGTGCTACACACCTGGGGTATGCGTGGGTCTCACGCACATATATATATATATATATATACATATACGCGTAACTCTCACGCCTTCGCGTGTGACGTCACATCTGTTCGAATCTACCTACCTACCTACCTTCCTTCCTACCTACCTACCTACGAGAGACTGAAAAAATCACAAGGAAAAAAAGAAATGACCCGAACCGGTCTCGCGGCAGGGTCAACAGCACATGCCACCCCCGTAGGCTCCGAGAAGCGACCAACCTTGTATCTAACGGGTGTTAATAAAATTTTAGTCTGATAAAAAGGAGTTCCCTCAGTCCGGATTACCAATTAACTCAGAATCCATATATCACGTCATAACATTTCACATTATTGATGATCGTGGCATGTAATAATCCATAACAATAGTAGTGTTATGAATTATTTTAAGATTGTTTTACACTATCTGTGGATATTTTTTTAATCTATTCATCTAAGCATCCAACTGTGTTTGGGTCAACAGACTAAAACTTTGCAGAAAGATTAAAGCTGTGCAGAATTTGTCTCTCGTTCAGTTGGAATTGTCGAAAGTTATGTTACATGTCCTGCAATGTGGCTCGAAGGTTGAGACCACTTTGTAGCATGGTTGCGGGGCTCTGATCGGTGATCAGTGATAATCGCAGAATCAAGTAGATACCAGTAGCAGAGCGATCAAAGGCTCGCGCTGCAAGGCTCTTCGTCATCTCATGCTTGGCTGCTTATACCAACCATAAGCTTGCTTTACTGACACGCGACCCACACACTCGGCGCACGACTTGTTCTCTCCTTCTCTTTTCCCGTTGCCTGTTGCCTCTTGCCCCAAGTTTCTCTATCTCTTTTTCTCCCTCTTTGAATGTTGAGCCATCTTGGCGTCCCTTTCTCTTCCAGCGCGGAGAAATAAAACGGAAATAAGATACGATACAACTGATACGCCTGCGCTTAACGATTACGTGCTAGGTGCACGTAGATATTGCTGATGATGTCATTTCCAGCTTCGAGATGCCAAGTGCAGCCACTCACCTTGTTGTACTTTATCTTTAAGCGAAATTTATCGTTCACAAAGATTTGTTCACAGAGATGAGTTGTTCTCTGAAAATTATTATCATGATATCAAAATTTTACTTTCGTAGTCTAGCTAAGGGGGCAGGTGTCACTTCTCTAAAATCATTCGAAGCCTATTCGGAACAGAAATATATACAGATATTTATATTCTGCTGCTAGTCTATATTGCCCTTTCTATAATTACTCTTTTTAGAATTTCATATAACTGTAATAGACTTTCAGAATCGATTATTCGCTACTATAAGTGTCAGTAAGATATATTGAGTAGTGAATTTACTTGTAGCAAGCAATGAGATCAGTTCTGGTGCGAAGGACAATTCCTATCGCAAGCTTTCAAATTACATATGCATTCGGTTTGCGAAATCTTGGAATACTTGTTCAAAATTGCAAAAGCAGGGTGTTGAAGTGATTGTCTGCACTTTCACCACGTTACGACTTTCGTTGCAGGTATGAAAAGTAGTTGTTTTAAGAACTCATGTACGATGAGAGTCGTTAAAAAGATACACACAGCTAACTAATTTCGCCAAGGCTGTCGACGATGCTGGTTTACAGGCATTATTCGGGTCCCAACTTACACACCCGCTCATTTGTGCGAGTCATGAATATTATGCTTTAAAGACGCAAAAAGTTTCGAGGGAATCGGCAGAAATCGAATGGTTTTCTATTTTCAAACCTTGTTGAATCAATTGGAATAAATTAAAGTGATTTTAAACAATTTCAACAGATTTTAAGAGATTCCAAGATATTTTAAGAGATTTGCAGTGAGATTGGGGAAATTTCTACACTGAGAAAAATGTTTGTTGCGGACAACAAAACTTTTTGTTGCTATAGAAGCAACAAAAACTGTTTGGTTGTGCCAATCAAATCTTGGTTCTTTCAACAAACTTTTTGTTGAACCAAGAAAATTCATTTGAACTAACAAAATCTCAGTTTTGGTTGAATTAACAAAACTTTGTTGCTTCTATAGCAACAAAATTTTTTGTTGTCCGCACCAAACATTTTTCTCAGTGTACCCTTTTAATTTAAGTTAAACTCCTATAGGAGTTTAAAAATTTACAGAGAAGGAAGTGACTGAAGATTCGTGAGGTTCTTATATTAAAATAAGAAAACTTGGTTAATACATAAGGTAGAGGTACACATAGTCGAAGAATAGGTACAAAGAACCGCGGCAGTTCCTGCGACCCGTGACCCCGACTCTAATGAGCCGCAAAGCATAGCTATTGGGCCAGCATCCAAGCCTTCTTCTTCTTCTTCTTCTTCTTCTTCTTCTTCTTCTTCTGCTTCCTTCGTGCCAGAGAGCCTCCTCTTCTCATGCGTCCTTCCTCGTGTAGTTGAACGGTATGCGCCCACTTACGGTCGACTTTCCGAGAGAAAGGTAGATTCAGGGTCGAATCAAATGCTGACTGTTTTTTACTGTCAATAAATTCACCTTAATTTCATAATTAAAGACATTTCTGTAAAAAGTTTCTCAACTAAGCTTCTTATCCATCAAGAAGCCAAACTCTCCCTAAATCATAGATATAAATCATTATTAAAATTTTTCACGGTGTGGGGTCCATTTGGAGGCACAAGAGAAGAGACATTTCAGTCATAATTCAAAATTGTCAAAATCTCATTGTAATTTGATATTCAGCTGCGGGTGCCTCCAAAATGAAATTTTTTCATCCGATTTAAATGTTAAATTGTTTTCAAGAAATAATCCTTATAGGAATGCATCATTTTTTTCGTAAAAATGTTCTTGAATATTATTTGAATTATGTTCGTTTTCTTATTTATACGGTCGGTTGAGTTTTTAATCAATGAGGCGTCGCGTCGGTAAATCTTGTGAATTGTCATTTGTATATGTATATCTATCCACTTGAGCGTACAGGTCTTTAATTCTTGATACGATTAAAGCGATTAAGAGTCTTTCTGTCACTTCTGACAGCTCTGTTATTTCTTTTATTTTATTTCGAAATCAAGACAGTTCTTTCGTCGGATATTTGATTCACGGTCACTTCTAGTCGTTCGATTTCATTGTCCCTTAATCCAGTAAAGATGCTGATGGGAGGAAACGCCAACAAAAATAATACCACTCGAGTCCTGACACTTGGACGATGACAGAAGATAAAATCAACGCGTAGGCGTAAGGGTCCGTCTCCTGCTTTCAAAAAATACGTCAGCATAATTCTTATCTTAAAAATTAGTTTCCATTAACGATTTGAATATATTGAGGATATAAAGTAATAAATCGTGGTGTATTTACGGGGGAATAAAAGACAAGAATTGAATAACAATATTCAGGGTGTCGTGTGGACAGGGAAACCGGGAAAACTCTGGGAATTTTATTTCACCGGGAAAAACCCGGGAATTTCATTATGAATTAAGAATTTTTTTATTTTATTGAAAAATCGTCGTTTTTCTGCTTTATCTTCTATTTTTCGATTAGAAAACCAACACGCGATTGTTTTTTTTACCTCTTATAATTTGAAGTCATTCAAAAATTTTTTAAGAACTCTAAGGAATTTTAAGGGATTTTAAATGTTTTCATGAAACTTCGAGGAATTTTAAGAAAACTCAAGAGATTTTTAAAAGATTTTGTGTAATTTTTAAGGATTTCGTGGAATTTATTAATATTATTTATATGTAATTTTCTTTTGCAATTTTTTAAAATAACTTGGCATCTCTGGGAAACTCTTAAAATCCCTTAAAAAATTTAAAATCCTTTCAATTTTTTCTACTCCTTGAAATCTTGTGAAATCTGTTGAAAATGCAAGTATAGAATAATATAATACTTGATAATAATTATATATGTCCACCTAGACGTATGGAAGTGTTTAGGGCTTCTCGTTCCATCACCGAAGTTAAGAAAAAAACGCTTGGCTCGGTTGTCGTCGGATGGGTGCCCGTGTACTAAATATTAATAAAAATAAATATTAATACACTTGTTTCATCGTCACATTTATTATCCTGAAAATTAATTAAAAAAATTTTTCGATTTTTAATTTTAAAGACTTATACTTGTGGAGAATTTCAAGGCGCATCTTTTTTTCCTCTTGCAAAAGTTTGTAGGTTTTGTAGTTTTTGAAGTAATTGATAAAAAGTGGATGTTTCGAAAACGAAAAATTTAAATCTTTTTTCATTTCAACTCGCGATAGTTCAGCCAATTTCAGAATTTTTCGATTTGGCCCATACTAAATGACGTGTTTAAGTCTTCTGAAACCATCTATGCAAGAAAAATGAAAATATTGTTATAAAAAAAAAAGTTAATTTTTTTTCAGACTTGGCAAAAATCATTAATTTCAGCCTTCAAGCGCTTCGTTTATCGAGCGAATTTTAAGCTACGAAAAACTTCCAGTGAGGAAGTTATTTATTAAGGTTCAAAGAAATTTTTTGCAAAATTTTAGCTCAATTAGAATGACGCTGAAACTGGCGACCAGATTCTAGCGGCAAGCGAAATATTCTCGGAAATATTTCCATGTATTACAATTTCAAGTCAGTCGTTGTAACGAACGATAAGTTAAGTAACTATAGGTATTGAAAATCATTAATTTCTTGCAAAAAACAGTTTTGCAAAGGGAAATTTCGCTTATATTTAAATACTAGATTATTCAAAGATAATTTCCCACAGTTTGAAAACAATTTATCGTGGTATTTAAAGCAAGGATAAATTAATTTTTTTTTCAATGTAACCTTATATTGAAAAATTTATCCTGGCTTTAAATACCACGATAAATCATTTTAAAAATATGGGAAATTATCTTTGAATAATGTAGTATTTAAATATAAGCGAAATTTCCGTTTGCAAAACTGTTTTTTGCAAGAAATTAATTATTTTAAATACCTATCGTTACTTAATCTATCGTTCGTTTCAACGACTGACTTGAAGTTGTAATACATGGAAATATTACCGAGAATATTTCCCAGGCCGCTAGAATCTGGCCGCCGCAGTTTCAACGTCATTGCTTCCTCAACTAGAAAATGCGTTACAGCGGACGGAACGAAATGAAGGTCAAGTCGGCAGCGTCAACGTTGACGCTTAGATTTGAAAACATTGACCAATTTGTAACCATTAATCTAATTGAGCTAAAATTTTGCAAAAAATTTCTTTGAACCTTAATGAACAACTTCCTCACTGGAAGTTTTCCGTAGCTTAAAATTCGCTCGATAAACGAAGCGCTTGAAGGCTGAAATTAATGATTTTTGCCAAGTCTAAAAAAAAATTAACTTTTTTGTTTATAACAATATTTTCATTTTTCTTGCATAGATGGTTTCAGAAGACTTAAACACGTCATTTAGTATTGGCCAAATCGAAAAATTCTGAAATTGGCTGAACTATCGCGAGTTGAAATGAAAAAAGATTTAAATTTTTCGTTTTCGAAACATCCACTTTTTATCAATTACTTCAAAAACTACAAAACCTACAAACTTTTGCAAGAGGAAAAAAAAGGACAATACTTCTCAGGCTGAATCTACGCGTACCCCTTTTGATCGCCAGCGGTTCAATCAATGAACTTGGCTAGGTTTATAAAAAAAATTAATTTGTTTAAATAATTAAAAGTTAGTTAACTATTTTTGTTAAATATTCCACTAGATAGATAGAAATAATGTTTAAAAGATTTTATAGAATTTTTAAGAATTTTATGGAATCTGACAAGATTGCTAATACTTTTAATGGATTTTTAAAGGATTTAAAGGATTTTTAAATGTTATCTTAGAATTTTACAGAATTTGAAGATGTTTCTGGATATTTTAAAAAGTTTTCACGAATTTGAACAGATTTAAAGAGATTTTTATGACTTTTAAAATATTTAATGAATTTAAAAAATTTAACAATTTTTCAGGGTATTTTATTGAGGGATTTAAAATTTTTTGTATGTTTTATCAAAAATGACAAAAATGCCAAATTCAAAAAGGGCATAAATTGGTCGAAAGGAAAAAACTTTAACCTGGAAAAAACTGGAAAAGACCGGAAGAAAACCGCGAAAAACCCGGGAATTTCCAATTCCCTGATCACTAGGCACGATTCATTCGTTTCTCCACAGTAATGGTTACTGTGAGAAACGAATGGTTACTGCGGAGAAACGAATGATTCGTGTCAATACACTACTCAGTCGTGTAGTCACCTTTTGTTTTCGGCCACACGAATGAGTAGTGTATCCTAGAGTAATGGTTAGTGTAGCGTTTTCTCCGTGTAGTCCGATATTTCGGTAAAATTAAAAGCACCTTAAATAATTGTCAATGATGCCTTGAAATCCTTTATAATCGTCCTTTGCAATTTTTTACAACCACTTGGCAAATAAAGTCTCTTAAAATGCCTTGAAAAATTTTTAATCCTTTCAAGTTTTCCTATTCCTTGACATCTTGTGAAATCTGTTAAAAATCCAAGTATAGAATAATGTAATACTTGATAATATATAATTACATATATGTCCATCTGGATATATGAAAGTGTTTAGGGCTTCTCGTTTCATTACCGAAGTTAAGCAATGCTTGGCTCAGTTATCCTCGGATGGGGGTGCCCGTGTACTAAATATTAATAAATTACTATTGGTAGAATACAATATTTGAAAGTTTCGAAAATTAAATCCTTAAATCCCCCGTGCAACGCCGTGTAAATTTTTGCTAGTTTTCTATAATAAATCTCCGGATGACAGGTAGCATAACTAATGTGAACAATATGCCTAGATAGCTGTTTGCGAGTTAATATCATTAACACTTGTTTTCTAGATTGGAATTTGAACATGCGGCCAGATATGGTGCTAATACGTTGTAAAATTTTTGCTTCATCTCGTCGTTGATCAAGCTTGAAATACCTAATCACGCGTTCGCGAATCCTGCGAATAACTCGACGATCGAGAAGGAACGAGGAAGACCGCCCTTGGTTTGTATTCGGTAGTTCTCCGAAGCACAAGGAATAAAAAGGGAATAAAAAAAGGACGAGAGTGAGGAGAGGGGGAAGGGAGAATGAGAAAAGACCTCGAACAACCGTTGTTCTTGTCGGTCTGGAAGGGTAAAGGGAACGATGGTGAGGGCAAACTGGACATGCCAACGACATTCCCGAAGCGTACTGCACTTTTTCGCGACTATACTTACCGAGGTGGCCCGCAGAGTGACTCAGTCTCTCGATCTTCAGCTAAACGTTCATCAGGGTGTCTAGCAGATCGGGAAACCGGGAAAAACCCTGGAATTTCATTTAGGATCGAGAAGTTTTTGTATTTTATTGAAAGATCGATTTTTTTATTCCATTTCTATTTTATATTATCAAAACTTATCTTAAAAAAGTGATGTTACCTATATATCGAACACATTATTGTCGAAAACCTGATTGGTTTAGAAACTGCCCGAATTGTGTGAATGTATCGAATTTGAAAACAATTTTCAGACTATTTTCGTTTTCAAAAAGGTTATTAAGATAGAGAATACGAATTTTAGAAAATGTATTGAAGTTTTAGGAATTTTAAAGGATTTCACAGTATTTCAAAGAATTTTCTGAAATTTATTCTGATTTTCAGAAATTTTAAGAGATTTTACCAGTTATTGGGGTTTTATAGACTCTAAAAATCTAATAAAGTTTTCATTGGATTTTCAGGTAATTGAAAGTATTTAACGAGATTTCATGGGTTTTTAAATAATTTTAAAGGATTTAATGATATTTTGTATAATTTTAACCCTTAGCTGTCACACTTCACGAAAATAAGATAGCTGCCACTGGGGCATTTCGTACCCCGCTGGATAAAAAATTGTGTTGGGAAGCAACTATAGACTTTCTCGACTTAAAAAAAAGTTGCTAGTAATTTTTAAGAGTTATTTTAGAAGATTCCCTGGATACATTTATGAAAAAAAAATATTTAGTATTAATAAAAAATGTTTTTATGAAGTGGTAAAAATTGAATGGGGTCAAAAAACAAAAAATCCTAGGGCCAAATCGACCCCAGTGTGGCAGCTAAGGGTTAAGTGATTTTAAAAACTTTTAAGATATTTGAAGGGATTTCAGCAGATTTCAGAAAATTTCAATGGATTTTTAGATATTTTAAGGGTTTTAATGGGATTTAATGGGACTTTGAATCATTTTAAGGAATTTAAAAGGATTTTAAAAATTTATTAAGATTCTTAAAATTAGACTAGGAATTACAAATTATTATATTTCAAAAATTAAAATCTCTAAATTATTGTGCATACTTTTGAAATCCCTTAAATTTCCCAATCTTACATTTTTTTTTTGAAAAATTATGAGACTTTAAAGGATTATAAAGTAATTTTAAGGAATTTTACAATATATATTTTGTGGAATTTTAAGTAATTTGAGAAACTTTTAGACGTTTTACGAAATTTCATTACATTTCAAGATATATTAAGAGATTTAATGAGTGTTCATGGAATCTTGAACTTTTAAGGAATTTAAAAGGGTTTTACGAAATATATTGAGATTTACGAAATATTAAGTGATTTCAAGGTATTTCGAGGAATTTTATGAAATTTTAAAGGATTTTACGAAATTGCATGGAATTTTAAGTAACTTTATGGGACTTGATGATACTTTGAGAGATTCTAATTAATTTTAAGCAACTTTAAGATATTTTATGAGATATCAAGTAATTTGAAGAACATTTATTTCCTGAAATTTTAAAGGATCTGGTGAGATTATATTTTGGATTTTCAAGAATTTAACCAAATTTTATGCAATTTTGAGTAATTTAACAAAAATATAATAAGACTGAGAATTTTTGTAATTTTAAGTAATTTTAAGGAGTTTCGCCAGATTTTGAAGGATTTTAAAGAAATTTTAGAATATTGTATGAGAATTTTACGCGATTTCATGGGATTGTCAAGAATTTTAAGTGATTTCATGAAATTTCATAGGATTTTAAATATCTTTAAGGATTTGTCCATATTTTATGAAATTTTAAGTAATTTTAAGGGATTTTATGATGTTTTATGGGATATTAAATAATTTTAAAAACTTTGAATGGATCCAATAGATTTAACAAAATTTCAGTGGATTTTCAGAAATATTAAGAGATTTAATGAGACTTTATGGGACTTTGAGTAATTTTAAGTAATATCAAATGAATTTTCGAAATTTCGAGAAGTTTTACCAAATTCTGAAGGATAATAAACTCATTTTAAGTAATTTTATAAAACTCATGAAGATTCCTGACATTAGATAAACAATTACAAGATTTTATATTTCAAGAATTAAAAATTCTCAATTATTAAAAAAACTAATTAAAGCAAAAAATTTATGCAATTTTTATTTTTAATCATAAAAAGGCAACTAGAAATTGGTTGCTCAATGTTTAAGTTCTCTGCAGAAAATCGACCTTCACGGAGAAAAATGGAAGTTAGCGGTTTAGTAACCTTTACACAAATTCAGTAAACAAAACTTTTATTATAAGACAGAGTCCAAAAATACAGTAATCATTCCTAAACAGTTTTAAAAATAATAAATTTTTAAATAATAAAAGTTTTGTTTACTGAATTTGTGTAAAGGTTACTAAACCGATGATTTCCATTTTTCTCCGTGTTTGTATCTTCTGAACAAGTTAAATTTGAACCCCTAGTTGAACATGAGATCTCAAGCTGAAAGAATAAAGTAGCAGTAGTAGTTTTGACATTTTTTACACTCGTAGATTGTTAGCTTCCAAAGATTGTTTTGATTCTGCGGCTAAAAATGATATAACCTGCTGGTCTGCGTCACTGAAAAAAAATTCAAATTGATGATCCGTGTGTTATATTTTTGTAGCGATTTATTATGAGAAAGAGAGGAAAGAGAGAGGTGAGAAGCCCAGTGAGGAAATAATATTAATCCGTGTTTAAAAGCGCGAATGGCGTTCATTTTCTGGGAAGACTATCTCCAATTGGTTCGACGAGAAAAACCCTCTTGGATTGAAGGAAAGAGTGGGCGATGGGGACACCACTGGCTTAGTCGCTTAGTGGTTGTGATGGGACAAGAGAAAAAAGATATTTATTTGCCCGAATTCCGACGGGCGGTCCGACGCATGCCCGCTTTTAAAGAATGCATTTTGTATTCGAGATCTTTCGGAGAATATGCCTCCGGGTCTAACTCTTCCCTTTTCCAAATTGCAACCGGTTTGTTATTGTTTTCGTGGTCGTTCAAGACCTTTTTTTATGATTGCATTTCTTTGATCAGCTTTTCTGAACATTTAAATCAATATTTCATAGATGAAATGATAAAATGATAAAATGATTAAGTAATCGAGTGATAGAGTGATATGGATGAAGAGAATCGCTTTTATTAACTGTATTCTCTTTGAATCTATGTCTATTTATCCTCTATTCCATTTTGTCCTCGTTTTATTCAAACTTATAACATATAATATATAATTCTTCTCGCCTGATGAATTGAAGTTTCTTGTTTCTTTCGTTTGCTTTCTCAGCAGAGTTATCGTTAATCTAGCATGACGAAGGTATTCTCGTTATCGGATATACAATCACTGATCAGAGAAACACGGATCGTGATATATCATTAGAAAATGTAACCATTAGGTGATCGAGCTAGAGACGATCACGTATATCATTGCGGCGGCACACGTAACAGAATCTCGTCGAGACTCATTGTCAACTGACGTGCTGCTTTCAAAGGAGGATAAGATTATACATGTGTACGTTTAGTAAGTGGAAACGTTGGATTAAACATTCATTATTCAAAGTTCAATTCACTTTTAGAACTTTTCAATTCACCACTTACAGTCCATTTGTATGCTGGACTCAAATAAATTACGATATTTTATATGCACACATCATCATGCAGAAAAAGCTCATACATTTACATTTTTTAGCTTCTAACTACTTTGCTCCACTTTCATTAGGGCTCTAACTTGGAACCTATCAAACACGGAACATAGGAGGAATAGAATCTCTCTAGGGGACGTGATGTAGGGTCTTTACTATTTGAAATAGTGAAATTCAACACAAATTTGAACACTTGTTTTTGCATCTTTGTTTTTAAAATTATAAAAGAAGGGTTATTTCTGCCAGATAAGGACTAATGGTCTTCGGCGACCAATAGGCTCGGCAATCGTATCGAAGCCTCCGGGAATGCTGGCTAGCCGATTTCTTTCACGCATGCCACGGAGTTCCCTGCCTAATTTAAACGTCGGTTCCTGTGCCGAGAGCCAACATCAGCCAACGGGGAAGAATCACCGCAGAGTCCGCACCGTTGCATCGAGTCGCGTTCGTCGTCTCTTCCTCCGACCCCTGACCATCCCATCTTCATCTCTACTATACTATAGTCTCTCCCCTTTCTCCTGTTCTTCTTGGAGGCTTTGGCAAAGTGTCCAGTCAACTGTATAACCGGCGGTGGACCTCGTTACGACGACATTCTCGGGTTGGTGAGACGCGTGCCTTGCCTTCGTGATCGCGGTTCAAACCCCGATGAAGGACGAGGGGGTAGGTGGAAAGAAACAAAAAGACAGAGAGACATACACATCGAGAGCAAGACGCAAAGACTCGTCTCTCTCGGAGAGCAGAAACCATAATCCAAGGATGCAGTTTCAATTATTGGAACATTTATTATCAGGGTGTCCCGGGAAACTGGGAATTTCTTTTAGGACCAGGAATTTTTTGGATTTTATGGAAAAATCGACGTTTTTCAGGGTGGCCACATTTCAGGGAAATCAGGGGAAAAAATTTGTCACGAAAATGCGAGTAGTTGTCAGAGAAAATAGAAATTAACATTTATGCTATTTTTTTTTATTTTATTGCGAATATAGATTTTATAGTTTATTAAACAGATTTTATAAATTTTCCAAGGATTTCGAAGGATAAGAATTTCCCGACATTATTTCAAATTTTTTGGATTTCTTATGATTTCAAGAGATTTTCAATAATTTTAAACGACTTTAAGAGGCTTCTAGGAATTTAAAGGAATTATAAGAGATTTGTATCGTATTAAAAAACTTTAGTTCATTTTTAAAAGACTTCATGTAATTTTAAGAGATTTTTAAGGAAGTTTGGGGAATTCAACAAATTTTAAGGAACTTTAAAGTTCCTTGTGGATGTTTAACGATTTGAAAAAGCTTATAAGAATTTTAAGAAATTTTGATATTTTAAAGTAATTTTAAGAGATCTTAATGTTGCTCGTGGAATTTTAAAGGATTTCATGAGATTTTTATGATTTTTAGAAGATTTTGTGAAACTTTACAAAATTTTAAGAGAGATTTTTACGTATTTTAAAGGATTCAACAGTTTTTCATGGAATTATAAAGGATTTTAAGAAACTTGGAAGAGTTTTAAGAAATTTTAAGGGATTATAAATAATCTCGTTGAATTTTAAAGAGTTTTAAAAGATTCTATGATTCGTAAGAGATTTTGTGAAACTGTAAAAGATTTCATGGAATTTTAAAAGATTGTAAAGAATTTATGATATTTTGTAAGGATTTTAAAGATGTTTCCAGAAATTTCAAAAGATTTCAGTGAATTTTAAGGGATTTCAATAAGTTTCCAATCATTTTAAGAGATTTTGACGCATTGTAAGAGATATTAAAGTTCCTCCTAGAATTTAGAAGTATTTCAAGAGATTTTAAAAATATTTTGTGGAATTTTGAAAGTTTGTAGGAAATTTTAAGAGATTTTGAAGAATCTGAAAAGATTTTCAAGTTTTTTGAGAAATTTAAAGGATTTCAAATGATTTTGAGGAATTTTAAATCAATTAGTGAAAATTTAAGGATTTTCTCGAATTTTAAGATTTTTCAAAGAATTTTAAGAGATTTCCAAGGTTGTCATAAATTTGAGGGAATTCATAAAATTTTAAAAGATTATTAAGAACTCTAGGGAACTTTAAAAGATTTTGTGGAATTTCATGAGATTTTTAATAATTTTAAGGAATTGCAACAGATTTTTCTGATATTTAAAAGATAATTTTAAAGAATTTCAAAAAGTTTCTTGGAATTTTAAGAGATGTAGAAAGGTTTCTGGGATTTTAAGGGATTTTAATTTAAGTCTTGTCGTGTAATTTCGAGGAATTATTATGAGATTTTAATTACTTTTAAAAGTATTGGAATTTTTAAGGATTTTATGAGATTTTATGGAATTTGAAATTTCCTGATTACTAGCCACTCTAATTACCAAAGATATCAAATTTCGAAATTGCAAATATTCATCATATCAATCAAAAAAATATTTTTAAATTCCTTAAATTTTCTTGTAATCCCTGAAAATGCTTTTAAAATCCACTGAAATTCCTCAAAGTCACATGAAATCTCCTAAAATTCAGGGCAAAGCCGGATAAATTCCTGCTATATATAAATATAAATGTTAATTTCGAAACTTATAACTGATAAATAATCTTTCGAGATAATTCCGCAATTCTTAGGAGTTTCAATTACAAACTTGAGTCCCGCTGGGGATTTACTTAAAAAATATAATATAATTTCTACCCGGGCGTGAAAAAGCATAAAATAATCCAGTACAGTAAATAGAACAAATAATTAGGATAAAATTGCAATATATCTTGTCAATGAAAGAGCAAATAAGCATTGCGTGTGCTTCAAATTAGAGTGAAAAGTATCAAGAGTGCAGAAAGGGAAAGACTAATGTAAGTTATATATAGTCAACATGTATGTAATTATTGTACTATAAAAAACTGAATCTTGCATTAGTATTATAGTTGATCAGATCTTTGAAATTAAAGAAAAAAAATAACTCGTAGTGTTTGAGATTCGAGTATAATTATAGGTTTTCGAAAATGCTACAATTTGTGCAATTATTTCGCAAAGTAAACAGTTATATGAAAGTAAAAAATTTCTGAGGAGGTAATACAATTTACTCGCTTAATTAACTTTTATGGGATTGCATGTTTCATAATATAATAATAAACAAACATAAAACAATCAGAGGCTGTAAATTTGTCCATGTAATAATTTAATTTTTTTTTTCTGATTTCAGAGTCTGGGCACAGGTTAGACAGCGGCTCTGCTTTTTGGAGGATCCAGCTAGATCAAGACCTCCTTGATACGATTAGTGCTATTTATCCAGAGTGGTTTAAGGTAAAAAAAAACATAATATTTCACTTTGTCTCGAGAATTTTTAAAAATACTTTTGCGCGGATCTTGAAAGTCATTCACACGAAAAGTGACGGCCGAATATTTTAATTACTTCTTTGTAAAGATTAAAAGCACTTTGTTCGCACTGTGAGACGAGTAATTTATAATTACACCGCTTTTTTTAACACAAACAACATTTTGTTTTGTCAGGATTACACAAACTCCAGAGCTTCTACGTCCTCTTCGGGTTCTTCCAATCCAGAATTGAACGATGGAACTTCAGCAACGCTGACTGAAAATTCCGACGTCATACTTGAACAGAGGTTACACAAGATTGCCAAAAGCGACTCCAAGACTAAGTCCAAAGCAAACAAGTCGAGTAACCTTAAAGATAGAGAAAGGGAGAAGAAGAAGGAAAGGAGAGATTTCAGAGACGAAAAGTAAATTTCTATCTAGACAAATTATTTTTATTCATTTCATAATTATCACTACGGACTATTTTTTTTAAACTCTTACTCCCTAATTTTCCTTTATTTAAAGAAAAAATGTATTAATTACTGATAGAGTGATGCAGTATTTTTGTATTTAATAAAAAAAAGCAGAGAAATTGGAAGTTGAAAACAGCTGTACAAACTAGTCTATCTCGTATTCTTTTTACGAATGGACTTCGTTTTTAGTAGGTTGAATTTACTAAAAATAACCGGAGAGCTATAAAGTCGACTTAATTGTTTAGATTTCAAAACATCTACGACGCACAACAAATAGTTAATAGTTCTATTTATATACAGTTTTCTTTAGTTTATAGGGTAGGTACTTTCTTATTTCTATAGATACTAAATATAATTTTAAAATCTAAATTTGGTAAAACAAGTTGGTAATAACGAAATATCGTATTATGTTTTCAGTACACCTTTACGTAATGAAAACTTGTTTTACTAAACTTGTATATAATTCAAATCATTTGACATTTGTAGAAAAAACATTTTTAAATACTCTTTTTTTCTATTAATTTATCCTTTATTACTGCTAACTCATTCCACTGTAGGAAGATGAGGGGGTGAGATCAAAAAATTAGTATATATTTTCACGCCAGATAATCCGTAGATCTTTAATCGAAGAATGAAGTATCAGTGTCCAAAATGATTTATATTTGTGTATGTATTTATGATATTTCTTTCTGCAGGGATCATTGCTTGGAGGGCACCGACGATATCAGTAAGAAAGGAGCAAGATTTTATCCTCAGCGAGAGAAAACACCGGACGTGGCTACTGCTGCGGTAGCTAGAGCTACGAGTGTTCAAGGATCAGGAGCAGAAGTAGGATCAGGATTGAGATCCGAGATGGCGGAGGGCAATCAGTCGCCGCCAAAGGCGGAGGTCGACGACTCGCCGCTTCAACACAATCGCAACAAGGAATGTATGTACATACATTTTTTCATATTTACATGCCTAGCCGCGTGTGATTCTCGCGGATAAGTCGATTTCCTCACGCATGAGGAACAGAGGAACATCAGCTTCCAGTTCTTCCCCGCAACAGTTTGCGCGTTCTTGAAGACTCTTTTAGTACTACTCTCTTTTCTAATCTCTCGATATCCTCTAAAATTACCTAGGCTATCTTGTAATCCTTGAGGAAATCTTGAAATTTTTTTGAATTCTTTTTAAATTCCTCATAGATTCATTAGATGAAGAGATGATCCTCATAGATTTAATAGATTACTAGGTAATAGTTACTGCACTAGGAAAATAAAAAAGAGGATTTAACGGTCATGCCGCTTTCGATCGCTTCCGATTTACCGATGGATCATCCACCTTGACGTGATGGACGTGAGGCGAGCTGGTGCGATTTATTATGCAACTACGTGCGTTTAATGTCCCTTAACTTGCGTACATTGGTGAGCTCGGAAAACGCATAATCTTGAGAGAGAAGATCTTATAGCCCTTAGTTGCACTCGAGACTGTTACGAGCGATGGCGCCTACGTAATCCAACCTTCTGTGCCCAAGACTACATTTTTAACATTTGCAGCGTACCATTATCCATCGTAGCTGTAATCATCCGCTCGTTTCCCATCCCGAAGTTAAACGACTCAACAATGCATTTTGATAGGTATTCTTTAAGCAGAAATGTGAGTCGTTTCGGATTGACTTTTTTTCTACTAGTCAAGTGCCTTGTTGTTGTAACTAAAATTACTAATTTAGCTCACTTGAGTATATAACTTGATTATGGAGGAAGAAGAGAGTTTTTAAGAGCACGTTATTGAAAATGACGTACTGCATCGTCATGCATTAATTCAAAATGAAATGAGAATTGATCTCGTTCTGTACTTAGTTGTTTCTTGTGCTGCAATCAATATGTAGATACGAATGTTGCAGATAACGTACATATGTATTACTTACGAGCGTAGGTAGTCAGATTGGTAGGTAGGAAGGAAGGTAGGTAGGTAGGTAGATAGATAGATAGGTAGGTAGGTATATTAGTGAGCGAGACAGGAGGCGTGCCTATTTATACAGGTGATATCATCGCCGATTACCTACACTTTTAAACAAATATTATAAACTGCAACAAAAAGAGTTGCACTTAACTTTATGGCTTTATTACTTATGAGCAGAAATTTACCCGGCGTTTTCTGGGATTTTAAGAGATTATGATCAGTTTAAGGAATTGCAATGGATTTTAAAAGTATTTTAAGGGATTTTAAGTTTTTATCATTAGTTGCAAGGGATTCCGAAATATTTTTAACGATTTTAAGACATTTAGGATTAATTTAAAGAATTTCGAGGTATTTTACGTAATTTTAAGGTATTTCGGTATAGGTAAACGATTTCAAAGAATGTCAAAAGATTTCAAATGATATTAATTGAGCTGAAGTTTCAGACTTCTTTTCCAACGATTTTCTTTCAATATTTTAGCTTTATAATGTCTTAAAAGAATTATTTTTTGTTAAAAAATTGTTTCTTCCGGCTGATTGAAATCTAAATCTAAATTAAAATCCTGTAAATTTTCTAAAATCTCTTGAAATCTCTTCAAATTAATTCAAATAATTTTTAAATTATTTTTATAACTTGCTTGACATTCTTTAAAATCATTAAAAATGCCTCGAAATATTAATAAATCTTTTGAGAATCCTGAAACCTTTTTGAATTTTTGAAAAATTCTTTGAAATTCCTTAAAATCTTAAAACTTGATTAAATTATATTGCATCCTATTAAATTTTTTTGAATTCCATTACATTCTGTTGAATTCCGTTGAATGATATTGAATTGGATGCAATTCTTTTCAATTCCATGCAATCTTATTCAAAATCACTGAATTCCATTCCATTCCATTAAATTTTGCTGAATTCCATTATATTTCATTGAATTCCATTGCATATTATTAAATTCTGTTAAATTCCGTTGGATTCCATTGAATTCGATTATATTGTATTAAATTCCATTCAATTTCACTATTTTTTTTTCGAATTCCATTCATTTCTCTGGAATTAAATTAAATTCCTCTGAATTATGTTCAATTCTATTGAATTCCATTCAATATCGATTGAAATCTTTTTGAATCTTTTAATTTTTCTTAAATCGATTAAAATATCTTAAAAGTCCTGAAAATCTTTGAATTTTTTAAAAATCATTTTAAATCTCTTAAAATCCCTTCAAATGCATTCAAATATTTTTAAATATCTCGCCTGATATTCTTTGAAATTACACAATATTCCTTAAAAGCTTATGAAATCTTTTGCAACCTTGCAAATCCTAAAATCTTTTTGAATTCTATAAAAGTTCCTCTAAATTTTTTTAAATCCTTCTAAAGTCCTTTAAAATCTCATCAAGCTTTAGTAGTTCTTTAAAATCACTAGAAATCTCTTTGAAATCTCTTAAAATTTCCTTGGAAATCTTTAAAATCACGTAGAATCTCTTGAAATCCTATGAAGTTTTTTGAAATCATTAAAAATCTTTTAAAATCCATTAATTTGTTTTAAATCCCTTAAAATCACTGAAAAACTTGAAATCTTGTGAAAATCTTGAAACTTTTGCAACCTATTTCTCACCTATTTTTCTTTAAAAAATTACTTGTTTTATTAACAATAGACAATAGATACTGTGTTTTTTTAAAATTTTAATTAACAAAATGGTTCCTTAATTGAAGTTTTTATTACTCTAAAATGGCATCAGTAAACAAACAAAACGATTTCTGTACCTTGGCTTCCGTTTTTCTGACTTTTAATAATTTTAAGGAATTATTAAGTGTAGTAGAGAATTTTTAAGTTTTTTTTAAGGATTATATTGAATGAATGGATGGAACAACAGTGATTTCCAAATTGCTTTAAAAATTCGTTTTCTTCCTTTCTTTTGGCCTTTCTCAATTTAAAAGTAGCAATATATCTTACTGAGAAACTTGACTCCCACAGCCAAAACCTGTGGATGCGTCTTATAACAATTCGGCATGGTCAATGTATTTTTCACCGTCGCGACGTGTCGCACTCAGATGCGTGCAAATGGGATTGTACACAACATTCGTATTCGGATACAGCACTGCTTACCAAGTCTTAACGACCTCGACCGCCATATTGGTAGCTGGTAATACCGTCTTTGAAAAATCTTGCAGCGCACGGTCCAATTATCCATTACGGCCGAGACGAAAACTCGTCTTTCAAACGCGGTTACCCGTTAATCGCGACTTTACCTCGATCAAATTAATTAAACGAAAGAAAAGCAGCGTCGTAACTTTTGCTTTCTACAAGTCGTAAAATTCCTTACTTTTGAGAGCCTTGAGAAGAGCGGTTTTCGTTTTTAAGAGAATGTTCCAAAATATGATTCAACTAACAAAATCACCTCACGAAATTACGAGGAACTCTTATCTTCATTGAAAAGAATTCTTCAAACTTATAGGCGAACTGATGATTCATTAGGAAATGATAATATAGTCTTGTGGACATGATATAAAAATAAAATTTCCATATGGAAATATTGGACCTTTCAATGAGTCAAAATCAAAATTTTATTACGATTTCTGTGAAATTATGCATGGTAAGGAATCTATTTCTTGAATATGTATAGGCGGAAATAATCACGTAAATCTGAGAATTTATTATATTTTGTATATAAGAGAGATAAACTCATTTCCGTTTCAAAAATGTAATTACATGCATAACAGTAGCTTTCGGACGTGCTATCCTCGTGTAAATGAGCACACTCTTGCGCATATAACTACCGATTTGCATGCGTTACTTTCTGGTGCGACTTGGATTCGACATATCTTAATCCGGTTCGCCCACGAAAACTCGGAACTCTCGCCATTGCTGCGTGAATGTATGAATATACAACGATAATATGGGATTTATTTATACTTGTGACACAACATTCTATCTGGAGAAGGGTGCCGTAGAAAAAAAAGTCTTGCGAAAAAATTATATTCTACTAAGACGCCAGCGATCAAATTTAAGTCTTTAATCATTATCGGAAAGATGTGATCTGGTTGCAGAGGAGTTTGTTTTTTTATTTTTAATGGGAAGAGAAATTTATTTACTTCAGGTTCTGTCGACCTTCAGGAACACATTTTTATCCGGAAACAATAGGCTCAAGGGTTTGGATACTTTTTCAGGAAACACATGCTTAAAATTTTATTGTATATATACATAGATAGAATAATAGATAAGGTAAATTTCTAAAACAAATTTTCTTATCATATATGCACGCAAAGCTATTGATTTGCACGATTCGCGAATTACAATGAGATAAGTACTAGGGTAGTAACCAAGCGCTCGTTGCGGAAGTATATAACGGCACTCATCCTTTCGGAAGGACGTGCCGCTTGTGCTTCGTGACGTTATTCAATGCTTACATCCCTTTATAATTTTATTTGAAGAAAAAATGAGCTTTTATCAGACAATTTAATTTTATTTGCAATTCTTCTTAAATAATGACTTCTGAATAAATAGCGAAATAAAATATTAAAATAAAGGAAAATAAGAGTAAAAATGCTACATTTTTATTCTTTGAAACATCCCCTTTAGCATGTTTTGATAATAATGCCGACACAAGCAAATTTTGTTTATTGGATGTTACCATTTAAAATCTTCTAAAATCATTAGAAATTTCATCCAATTCCACGAAATCCTTAAAATTTTTTTAATATTTTAAAAACAAGAAAAATCTCTTGAATACTCTTAAAATTTTAGAAAAACCTTCGAAAAACTTGTAAATTCTACAAAATATTTTTAAAAAATCATAAAAATCCTCTAGAATCCCGGAATAAAAATCTCTTGAAGTCCTTTAAATTATTATAAGTCTCATGAAATTTAATAAAATCTTTACAGACGGGATGTCTTTTAAAAATCATTAATATTAATATTGCTGGAAATTACATGATAAAACTTTTTGAAATTCTACGACAAGATTTAGAATCCTGGAATCTTTAAATCTCTTAAAATTTCCAGAAACTTCTTGATATTCTTCAAATTCTATGATAACAATTAAAATACCTTTTATATCCTTTAAAATTAGAAATCTCATAAAATGCTATGAAATCCCTTATATAATTCCACAAATATTTTAAAAGTCATAAAAACCCCTTGAAATTCGATTGAAATTTGAGAAAAGTCATGAAAACCTTTTAAAATACCCAGAAACTTCTTAAAACTCTTTAAAATTCTACGATAACATTTATAATCCCTTTATATCTTTTAAAATTCATTAAAATTATTAGAAATCTGATCAACTTCCATGAAATCCTTTAAAATTCTTACAAACTCTTTGAAAGATCAGAAAAATCGCTTAAAATTATTAGAAATCTCATATAATTCCATAAAATCCCTCGCAATTCTTAGAAATCTTTTAAAATATCTTAAAATTTCACGAAAACCTTAGAAATCGCTGAAACTCTTTAAAATCTTTTTAAATTCTTAGAAACCTCTCCAAACTCCAAATTTCAAAACATTTAGAATCCTTTTCAAATCCCGAAGAATTCTTAAAAGTCTCTTAAAATCGCTAAAATTCCTTTAAAATTTCACGAAATATCCTGACATCCCTTATACTTGTACGAAATCTTTTTAAAATCCTAAAACTCTTTAGAATTTCGTAAGAATCACTTAAAAATCGTCAAATTTCCTTAAAATTTCTAGAAACCTCTTGAAATTTCTTTCTAAAAAAGTAGTTGCTCTCTAAAAAATAAAAATGTCTAAAAAATCTCGTATAGATTATAGTTTCAAATCAGATTGGCTTTGGAATGACTCCAAGTTGTAAAGAGAAAAACAAAATAATCGCGCGCGTGTTGGTCTGCTAGTTTATTAAAAATATCTGTGCGAATAAAAAACAGCAAGGCATGATTTCATTCACAAATGGCAAAGAGCGATGCATTAAAATTCAAAGACAGTTGACGCCAGAGACGGAAAGGATTTTGATGAGAGGAAGGAAGTTATGATAGTTGGTATTCAAGACTTGCTAGTTAAGTGAAGGAAAGGGTTATAGACCGACAGCAAACTGAGAAGGAGTGAGAAAGAGAAACGAGAGACAAGCCAAAGAACTCCGTTGACCGAGTACTAAGTCCACTATAATTGTTTTAACCGACACTTGCACGTAACGAATCAAACGGCGAATCTTCCCTTCCTTCCGTGATTGATCGTGCGCTTAATACCCACTTCGATTTCAACGAAAAGGCATATTAACTTAATGAAAAGTACCGCCTTACAACTTTCTACTGTATGAAATACGTTTTTTACATTCTCATTTTAGTATCGAAATTTCTTTTCATAATAATTAGTGTGATAAATACGAAACTCACAATCCTATAGGACTTGGAAATATATTTCAATTCAGTTGGCTAAGTACCATAAGAATGATATAGAAATAACATATAATGGTAATCTCTTTTTTACAATAGGATAAAATCGTATAGGATGTTTTTTTCAGAACTTTGATTATTCATATTTACTGTTTGTCGATAAAACAATGATAAGCAGAGTGACTTCTCCTACGCATTTATTGTGGTCGCAGCATAAAAGTCGGTCGGCCACCTGGTTCGATTTGCGGGACGTTGGATGGCCTTTCTTTTCTCCTGTTCTCTCCTCTTGTCTTCTGTTTTCCTCTCGTATATTCTCTTCCACCGGTGACAATGCTTACGTATGGGAACGAAGCAGATAGAAACAATTTCGCGTAGGCATTGCTTTTTTCATTATAATGCTCAATTATTGAGCATTCATTCATATTGATATGCCTACGCATATTACCCTGGAATAATGAACTCTGGTATTGGATAATAAGGGGATAGCATTTTTTCTTGGTTGAAAATAAGACTGGGACTCAAAAGTATATTAGTGATTGTAGACATTCACCTGCTTTTTTCAACTCATCAGGGGACATCTTCAATCATCGAGAGAAAAATTATTTCTCGTTCTCCAACTGTTTCTGTTGATTTCTGCAATTTTCATTCTCAGTTCCTTGCATCACTCCAACGTCCTTGTACCTTGCGGTCGGATTTACTGGACTCAAATACCGCGGGTCAGATGGTTATTGCTAATTAGTTTCCTTGAGATATATCATAGAAATAGAAAATTCTTAAGTGGCTGAATTATACGCAGAGAGAGATTTCTTATTGCACTATTTCGTATGCTTGAGACTTTCAGATTTGTTGTCATGATAGGTAGTGAAAAAATTCTTGGGTTGGGACAATTTTTCAGTCCCAATTCTGTCTACCGCCGAAGGCGTTAAATGAGACCTTTTTCTGTTCAATAAACTTGTTTTCCTTCCCAGTCATTTGAGTATGTGCTATCGAGAGACACTTCCTCCTCATGCATCTTCCTCCCGGGAGTCAAGATGCACAGTAAAATTGCCTGCACGAGCCTAAAAAAATAATTACCACTTGGACCGCGTAATTGCCTTCTTTCGACGTTAATCGACCGCGAAATATTCGATAATTTCAGCGTCCAGTCAACAAATTTCGAATACATTTTTATTTTTACAGCTATTTTTTTTACACAGGACATGTGGCTTTAAGTACGGGTTTTAATTGTCAGCTTATTAAAAAACGTGTGCTTAAAATTCATGTCAAGTTACCTTCCGAAGGGTTCATTTCCTGGAAATTATTTGCAAGGAATATTATCCTTGTCTTAGGGAAAAATCGAGGCGCATATCAATATAGTACGAATTATACTTTCTCTAATCTTCATATTTCATCGAAATTCATTTGACCAATTAACAATTTATCTTATTAGTAAACAATTTATTCGAGATTTTAGAGATATTTTGTGTTATACAATCCACCTTTTTTAGAGAGAAATTTCTAAAGCTTTCTAGGAATTTGTAATGGATTTTGACAATTTTCAAGTGATTTTTATGAATTTTATAAACGGAATTTTTAATATTTTAAGAGATTTTTTAGAGTTAGGGAATTTTAAGGGATTTGGAGTGGTTTAAAATTTTGAGGATTTTATATGAGGTTTTTGAGAACTTTAAAAGATTTCAACGAATTTAAGCGATTTCTAACGTTTTCGTGAAATTTTAAGGAATTTTCAAAGGTTTGTAAGAGTTTTATGAGGCTTTACGGAATTTTGAATGTTATCTTGGAATTTTAAGAAATTTAAAGATATTTTAAGGATTGCAAGGGTTTTTATGAAATTTTATGAGATTTCTAATAATTTTAAGTGATTTAAAAAGATTTATCTGATCCTTAAAAAATTTTGTGAAAATTTTAAAGAATGTCATGGAATTTGATAAGATTTTTAATATTTTAAACGGATTTTAAATGTTACCATAAAATTTTAAGAATTTTTACAAGTTTTAAAATATTTTATAAAATTTAAAGGATTTTAAAGTTTGTCGAATAATAATGAGATTTCTAATAATTTTCATGAATTTAAAACAATGTAAATGGACTTTAAATTTTATCGTAGAATTTCAAGAATTTCAAAAAGTTTCTGGGAATTTTAACAAGTTTTCACGGATTTTAAGAGGTTATCACAAATTTTAAGAGATTTCAAAAGGTTTCGGAGGATTTTAAGAAACTGTAAAGAATCTTAAATGTTATGATGAAATTTTCAGGAATTTCTAGAGAAAATGAGTTTCTAGAAACTTTAAAAGACTTTTTCACGAATTTTAAAAGATTTCAAGAGATTTTTATAAGTTTTAAAAAATTTTATCCGGTTCAAACGATTTTAAAGTTTGTCAGATAATTTTATTCCAGGATTTCAAAAGAATTTCTACATATATGATTTTTAAAAGATTTCTATTTCTCTGAACTTCCATTCTGATACAAATTACGAATGATTCGTAAAATTTCGAATTGGTTCGAAATGAACATCCGTAAAATGAAGATCTGCTGAAGATTCCGTAAAGTAAAATTTGGGGTATATTCATGCACCTCTAAAAATCGAGGCAAAAATAAAAATCTTGTAATAAGCTTAACATCATTAAGTGATCAATAAATGTGTAATAACTTTAATGAAAGAAGCAATAAGCCCAGTTGCCTCTGGGCAACAAGACATTGAATTCACTTGAGATTCTTGGAGTGCTTCAGATTCGTTGAGATTGGAAGATTACACCAGAATTTTTTCCTTGTCCATGGCAAAAACGTTAAGGGATCAGGTGTCGCACCTCGACACGACTACTTTTGCCTTGCTCGCATCGCATCGCATCGCGTCTCCTTTATTCATGGCAATTTCGCGCTAATAGCCTCCCGAGGTATAAATAATTAGAGTCGTGTTTCGCGGGCTCCTTAGGCTCCGTGACAATCACTTCGCTTAGCGACTTGCGGTACACCCTGTACACGCGGTCGTGAGTTGCGTACAATATTTGCAAAGTGGTCGTCTTTGCGGGCTCCAGCCCAAATTAACTTCACCTGTCAGAGCGTACCTTCAAAAAGTAGCGGTGCTACTGATTGCGATTTATTGGTGTACAATAATAAGGGACCGCTAAGTTGATGAATAAAAAGATGTACTTGAAAATATTGGGCTTCATTCCTTCAGGCAGCCATCAACACGTGCTACTTTCTCTGGGTAAAAGATATTAAAGCTTATTGTTATTATTGTCAGAGTCTTCAAAGATTCTTTGACAATTTTCCATTGGCAAGAATCACTGAAATCACTGAAATATTTAGTGTAACATTGCATCATCTGATCTGTCATTTTATCAATTAATGTTGTTATTCGCAAAAGATATATGGACTATAATAATGAATATTAAGTATGCAAATATAACAATACTGAAATTAAAACAGAGCGTCCTTGCAGGACGTCATGTAGGTGTCACTACACGGAAGATGGAAAAGTCAGTCGCCAAATGCGTGTAGGCGAAATGTATCAAGGCTAACTGACTTTGAACAGGTTGTCACCATTCGCTGGAATAAACACATATCTGTTAGATAAGTTTCTAATGGTATTAGAAAAGATATCGAGTCGAGTGATTTAATTATCGCGGTTATATCACTCTTCCTGTTTGATTACGAAAATCTCAATTATTATATGTATAGGGATTTATCAACTCTCTCTCTTTCGATCTTCGATTCCTGAAACAGACAAATGTCTGTATCCGAATTTCTTTTTCAATGTTGTTAGATTTAGATGATTTAAATTTAGATGATTTTGATTTAGATAATTCAGATTTTTGGATTGAATTCCAAGGACTGGTTGAAGATCTTCTAATTCTCAGAGAATGAAAACTGTGAATGAAATATTGAAACACCCAATGCTGTGGCGCCTTCTACGCCTACGATGACCTTGCTGATCCCACTCTAAACGTAAATTGGCTTACTGTGTTCACTCCTGATCAAATACTTTCACCTTTTTAATTTAATTCAGCTGCAAACTTGTAACTTTAAAACAAGCAGTATCTTTGCAAGATTATGATTATTTTATTTAAATGAAGAAACAAAGACAATGAATAACAGTTATTAATGTAAAATACCTGTACGGGTTGAGAAGATAATTTTTCAATTAGAATGAGGTTTGGTGGTTGCGGAGTTAATGAAGTTATAATAGTATATCGAGAGAATTTCATTTTGCACCAAAGATCAGAGATTGCTTGTGAACAGGATCATGACTCTCATAAAATGCATCACTTTCTTATCCCTTGGATTAAACGATAAAGTGGGTCTCACATGCATCCCACGCAACATTACTTCGACGAACAAATCAGTGTAGGTCGTTTACATCAATGCCTACGCATATCACTTCGCACTAAACGGATGTTCGTCCATTGTGCATATTTTAAAATGCATAGAATTTGCGAAAAAATTCTTAATTAGCTCCTGCTAATATATTAACCTTGATACATATTTGATAGTATACACTATATTCTTATTTTATATAAAAGTACTAAATAATATGTCAATTTGTCGATGGCTTGAACTTCTTAGGTGAAGCCTTTTAGAAGACCTTCTTTCTTCTAGAAGCCGTTTTCTTGAATTCTTCTTTCTTGAATTTAATTGGAATCGAAAACACATCTCTTGTCATTCTATAAAAGAACGACATACAATTGTAACATAAATAATAACACCAGTAGTATTTCTTCGTAAACTATGTCGGACTGGACAAATTGCGGAACAACTGCTAGTGGATTGGCTATTTATGGACTCTGGACTCTATGCTCTTCGTTTTTGTCTTTTCCCCTTTCGCCTATATACCTGATGGCACAGATGCTGTGTCTCACGGTGAAAATAAGTTATTTTTTATCACACACGAATCGCTCAAAAGAAGAAAGAACGAATCTGTTCTTTAATTTACGTGTCACACTGAACGCTGTATCAAAATCCTATGACACACATTTCATCTCATAATGGTTTTCAACCCGAAAATACTTTTGTCACTTTTCTATAGAAGCTAGTAGAATAGAGACTGTTTGTCATTTAGACTTACTAATATATTAAATTGTTTCTAGAGCATTCGAGGTCGTTATATGCGTTACATTTTTAGTTAGCCTGATTTTTCAAATCCAGTCCAATGACATCTTCTACCCCTGTGGAATTTTTTTTAATTAATCAGAAAAGGCTGAATTATTAATCAGAAAGGCTTTTTAAGTAGTCACATTTTATGCTCATATCGTATCCGCTATAATTTATATGTACGAAGCGAACTGCGAATATTAACTTCAAAACAATTGATAACTCATCAGACTGGTATTCAAACGTTCTCAGTCCTAAGTTGGATTGTATATGGTTTACATTCATTACAATATTTAAAACGCTCGAATATTTTACTCCAGCAAAGCAAATGTCGAAGAATAAATAAAACTTATAAATAAATAGAACTCAAATGCAATCTTCTCTCTAAATCTGAATTAGTAGAAAACTACTATTTGGTAGTAGTTTTCTACTAATTCATATAGCGCCGATTCGTTTACTACTTATTAGTAAAGGTCTACCAATTCAATATGTATGTATAACGTACTAAATGAATTAGTAACTACATCTACTAAAGGAATTAGTAATAGTACTATTAAATGAATTGGTAAATGTATTCTTGGTTACTATTTTAAATGATAAATTTAAAGTTATCTTGAGTCAACGGAACTAATGTCCGCGAATATTATATACCGGTTTGCATTTTGAATATTGCGTATTGTTCATATTTTATTATTATCAATATAACAATATGAACTCAGAATATATATTCCTATATAAATTGAGAAGACATTAAACTTTTAAAATTCAAGAACCACCAGACAGTATTTAAAAAATTAATAATTTAGATAAGTTTCCAATTGATTTCTACTCATTGAATTAGTAAGTTGGTACTACTAAACAGATTAGTAGAAAATCCTTACTAATTCATTTAGTAACATAAATCTTACCATTTCATTTAGTAGAATGTCAAGAAATTACTAATTTAACAGGCAAAACCGTCGTTACTAATTGTATTAGTAAAATTTCTACTAATTCAGATTTAGAGAGTTGGATACTCAAGATTTAAGTTTAATGAAGACATTACAATCTCTATCTTTGATTTTATTCGAGAGGTTTGAGTAAGTCTGCAAACTTATTAAATTGGCATAGCAAGCCAACAAAAGTGATAAAGATTATTTGCGAACACAAGCAAAGATGTCCTAAGTTCTCTGAAGAGGATCCCTGCGGCTTGCGTCGGCATTTCAAGCTTGAGCCGAAAAGTCCTCGACTTGTTGGCCCCGCACAAAACCGTAGAGGTCGAGGGTCAGCGCGGTACTCTGTGTACCATGTCATGCGATACGTCGGCGTTATGCGATACCGGTATCCGTTGTCTTCAGTTCTATGGAACTCGTATAATACTGACATCTCAGATTTTACTAGATTTTTAGTAGAAAATGAAGAGATGTCTAATTCAGTAGTCAAATATAAGACTAATTCAATTAATCAAATTCTTCATCATTCGGATTGAGAGACACTGTCAAACTTGACATGATAAATTATTTTGTATTGGGGACCAAGTTCATTTGGCAAAAGTCAGTAACACTGTACCAATCATCCTTTAGATATTTCTGCATCATTTAAAAACCCGTGCCAATCATGGATCATTTGAAGACACCTGCTAGTTTAAAAGTTGATGAATTTTCCTCAGCTTGAATAAAAAATTGATTTAAATAGTCGCTCCATCAAGAGCAATATTGTTGCATTTAATTAAGGTTGAACAAACACCCGCCTTTTTATTGATGTGGATGAAAGTATAAGTATATATGTGAACAGGAAGCGGGCGTATCCAGCTGACAGCACTGTTAACTGACATTCAGTTGCTGTATCAGTTGATGAGACCTGCTTTCTATTTGCACACCTTGAATTCCAGTTCATTAAATCATATACTAACTCAGTTACTCAGCTTTGATCATGTCGTGCAAAAAGGCAGCTTTTCGTCGATTAAATTAATATTTCCTTGCATTCATATGCTTTCATAAACTTTCTTACAAAACATAAGGATGCAGTTTATACATTTATACATATTAATAAAGATGAGTCATAATAATAGTGTTTACGTAATGCACATAAGCGAAACCACTCCTCACTCTTCACTCTTCACTCTTCCCCTTTTTACTTCTTTCCACGCGCAATTTTTGAATGTGTGTTATACCCTGTAGCCTGAATTTCAAGATCCGTGAGTCAGCTCGTGACCAATGTAACACCTCAACCAATGTAACGTTTCATGACTCTTTGCTTTACGTATTCACGCACATGCATGTCTCAGTGACCAAAGCGATCGGTCAGGTACGACTTGTCTCCTGTCGGCAGGACTTTGGGTACACTCGACATGCCACCAGCGGGACGTCCCTGCGCTCAAGTACATAACAAAGATAAATTTTTCACGCGCATTTTTACCTCTCCCAGCCGATTACCACATCGACCAGGTAAGTCTTCCTTGTCGCGCAAACTTGCACGATTGTAATTGTAAAACGAAGAAGAAGAGGATGAAAAAAGAGAAACCACTTTCAACGCCTACAACTCTTAAATGACCCTAAAATTCTTACCGAGTTTATAAGATAGGAACAGTGGTAAGTCGGATGGTCAAGAGATTTCAAAATGAGGATGAATTCCAGTGAACCATGAATCTCTAAAGTGAAAATTCACTCGAAATTAATCTCACAATATGAATTGGTAAGAATTTGACTAATTGAATTAAGAGATGGAAATGAAGAAGAAGAAGAAGAAATTATAAAACTGAAGTTTTCAACGTTTATGTCAAGGAAAAGTTATATTTTTTTTTTTTGTAAAAGGGACGAGACAAAATCTGATTGGATTAAATGATTTCATTTGGTGTCAAAAGACACACAAAACAGTTTCAACATCCTACCACACTAAGGGGTTGAATCATCCCCTAAGTACAACAAGAATCATAAGAATTCTCATAACTTCAAGACTGAAATTTTGTTCTCTTAAATTGTTCCATTTAATGTTCGAAGAAGCTCAAAATAGTTTCATCAAACTAAATAATTAGATTCACCTAATCCCCTAGATTTACCTTTAAAATCAACCCCTATTTACAAAAAAAAAAAAAAAAAATCATTAAAAATCTCTAAACTTTGAAACCTGAAATCAGAGCTGGGTAAAATGGTTCTAAAAATGTATTTAAAATGTAAAAGGTAAAATAGGTTCACAAAATCTATTTAAAATGAAAAATGTAAAATGAATATTTGAGATAGGTTAGTTTAATTTTCAAAATCAATTATAAATTATAATTACGTAAAGAATAATAATTATTATTTTGAGTCTAAGTTCTAAATATCAAATTTTGATTTCTTTTACGTAACTAATAAAGGGAACAATATAGAGTTGTTTGTTACAGTTTAATTCTCTTTTTTTTTTTTTTTTTTTTTAATTTTTTGGTAAAACTTGCTTTTTTGCTTTGCTTTGTTATAATTTGATTGTAAAGATTTAAACAATTTAATATTAAACGAATTAAGCGAATTTTTGTTATACATTTGAGTCACTTTAATTAAAATATAATTATTTTTGATTGCAATCAATCCAAACATTTCGAAACTTACTTATCGATGTAAAACAGACAAACGCAAATATCTTGGTTCTTTTTGATGTACAGAATTATAATTTATACAGCGAGGTAAAAAACACCCCTTTTGTAATAATATCAAATTATTTTTGACAGATGAGTGCAGTTTATGTTTCTAATATATTTTTCGATGCTGAATCCGAATCCGATGTCAAAAATACAATAAACCGAAAAACCCTATAGTGGGGTAAAAACCACCCCTTTTGTAATAATATCAAATTACTTTTGACAGATGAGTGCAGTTATATGTTTCCGATGTATTTTTCGACGCTGAATCCGAATCCAATGTCGAAAATACAATAAATCCAAAAACAATCCTTACAGTGGGGTAAAAACTACCCTTTTTGTAATAATATGAAATTATTTTCGACAGATGAGTGTAGGTATATGTTTCCGATGTTTTTAGAGCTGCTGGTTTGATTTTTAGGGCTGTTAATTAAGAATCTGCAGTCAGGATATTAAAATTTTTAAATTCAAGATGGCGGATTCGAAATGTTGGTTACAAATTTATAAAAAAGAGACATAGGGCCTGAAAAATTATAATGAAATAATTTTAAAAATATACTAAAAGTATAAAAAAAATATAATACATTCTCTCTGATGAGAATGTAATAATAAAATTATAATGAACCCATTTGAAATGATAAAATTTTAAATCTGAAAGTTTTAGGTTTTTTAATGATTTTTTTGTGCTTAGGGGTTGATTTGGGATTGATTCTAGTGTGCTAAGGAATTAAACCTGTTTTGTGTCTTTTGACATCGAATGGAACCATTTAGAGCAGATTTTAGGTCTCGTACTTTTTACAAAAAAATAACTTATCATTGTCATAAACGTTGAAAACTTGAGTTTCCTAAAAATTACTCTGACAATTAGTAAGAATTTGACTAATTGAATTAAAAGAGATAGAAATGAACCCCATATCACAAGAAATGGTGTCCATACGATTGGAAGAGGTGATAAATACACTTTTTGCATTAGGTGATGATATAGTAAACTGTAAAGTTATGCACATGTCATTGTTATAGCTAGGTATAGTGTTCGTTTGTACTTTGGAGGAAGCGGCGAGTGGCTATCGCACATGAGCATTTGCGGTAGCGTTCTATGCACTCTCGCGGAATAATGCGTGTTTATCGCGGCGGCACTGCTTTGAAGCGAGCCATTGCTCTTTACTCTTTCTCTTTCTCTGAGTCTTGGTTACAGTAGAAGGAAGAAGGGCTCTGGATTCTGGGCTCTGGTACCAAGTATACCAAGGTATACCAACCAACCCTGCAGATGGGTAAGCAGATTTACATACGGTCCAATGGCCTGCCGCCGCCGCCGCCGCCGCCACCGCCGCCACCGCCTCCTCCGCCTCTAGCACTCGCACCGCGTGCACTGCTCTTATTAAGCGCACGTCGCACGCACGCACACGCGCGTGCTTTATATTAAGTACACCCACGTACGTGGCATGCACTCCCTGGTCAACACACAGGGAGATACAGAAGCGCCGCGCCGCACCGGGACGCATACCTTGTTGCGCAAACAATACGACCGCCCACGTACGAGATATCTCGTTTCATTATTATCCCTGGCCGTTCTTCGTTCTTTTGGACCTTTGCTTTTTTATACCGACCGCAGTGTAGAGAAAGACGGTCACGGACAGACTCCAGTAACCGAAAGAAAGACTCTGATGGGACGAAGCCACGCTTTATTAAGCACAATTGTATCTTGTGGGTAGTTCCCCTCTCTAATGTCTTGGATTTCCAATCAAGACACTATGGACAAGAACGTAAATTAACTCGCTGTTGATGCAAAAAAAAGGTTTCGTTTATTTGGCGATTGTGGGGATGAGGTGGGAAAAGAGGAGAAAGGGGTTAATAATCGAATAGGAATTTGGGAAAGGAGATTGTAAAACACACTGAGAAAAATGTTTGGTTCGAATAACAAAACTTTTTGTTGTTATAGAAGCAACAAAAATTGTTGGTTGTGCCAATCGTGTTTTTGATGAACCAACCAAAGTTTTGTTAATTCAAGTAAAACTGAGATTTTGTTGGTTTAAATGAATTTTCTTGGTTCAACGAAAGGTTTGTTGAAAGAACCAATATTTGGTTGGCACAATTAAATGATTTTTGTTGCTTCTGTAGCAACAAAGTTTTTTTGTCCGAGCCAAACAGTTTTCTCAGTACAGGTTTGAAAAAGAGGATATTGGAAGAGGAGTTTGACGAAGAGGTTTGGAAAAAGGAGTTTGAAAAAGATTTCAGAAGAGAAAGATGGGAAAAGTGTTTGGAAAAGAGTTTTTTGGGAAAGGAGTTTGCAAAACCAGGATGGCTGCATGTCAGGGAAGTCAGGGGAATTTCAGGGAAGTGTGAGTAGTTGTCAGGGAAAATATAAATTGACATTTATGCCAACTATAATTTTATCTTTATAATATTACATTTATAGATTTTATAGTTTATTTAGCAGATTTTAGAAACTTTTCAAGGATTTCGAAAGATTATAAATAATTTCCAGGTATTCTTTGAGATTCTCTAGATTTGTAACGATTTCAAGACATTGTCAATAATTTTAAAGGATTTTAAAAAGCTTGTAAGGATTTTAAGTCATTTTAATTTTTTAAAGTAATTTTAAGAGATTTGAATGAAATGTTAAAAGATGTTTAGGAAAGTTTAGAGAATTCAAAGAATTTTAAGGAATTTTAAAGGATTTCACAGAATTTTTATCATTTATAAAAGATTTTGTAGAAGTTTAAGAAATTTCAAGAAGTTTTCAAGAATTTTAAGAAATCTTTACGTATTTTAAGGTATTTAAAAGTTTTTCGTAGAATTCTAAAGGATTTTAAGAAGCTTGAAAAAATTGTCAGTAATTTTGACATTTTAAAAATGATTTTATGGAATTTTAAAGAATTTCACGAGATTTTTATGATTTTTAAACGATTTCGTAAAATAATTGTAAAAGATTTCATGTAATTTTAAATATTGTAGTGAAATCTTTAGACATTTAAAGATATTTTTAGAAATTTCAAAAGATTTCAGCGAATTTTAAGGGATTTCAATAGGTTTCCAATAATTATTTAAAGAAAGTTTTGTGCATTTTAAGAGATTCTGAAAATTTTTTATGGAATTTTGAAGGATTACAGGAAATTTTAAGAGATTTTTAGGAATTTAAAAAGATTTTGAGGACTTTTAAAAAGATTCGTGAAAATTGAAAGGATCTCATAAAATATTAACAAATTTGAAGGGATTTCGTGGAATTTTAAGATGTTTCTAGGAATTTCAAGAGATCTTTTCAAAAGTTGTTGTAAATTCTAGAGATTTTTACGAATACTAAATGTTGAATGTAAATAGTATTATTATTGAAAATTTATTCGTATTTTTAATATCTTTCTGTCAGGGCAATTTATCTGAAAGTCAGGGAAAAGTCAGGGAAATTTCAGTGAAATTGTAAAATTGAATCTAAAGAGTATTAACAAGGATTTTCAAAAGAGACTATGAAAAGAAAATAGGAAAATTATTTGAAAAAGGAGATTAGAAAATTGGTTTGCAAAAACAGTTAGTGGAAAATGAATTTCCAAAAAAGGTTTAGAAGAGGATTAGAAAAATGTTTCGCAAATCAGGTTTTGAAAAGGATTTGAGGAAAAGAATTTCCAAAAAAAGGTTTGGAAAAGAAGATTGAAGAAGGGAGTTTTCAAAAAGCATTTGGAAAAAGTGCTTGAAAAAGGAGTTTGCAAAAGATATTCGGAAAATAAGTCTAATAGTGGAAAATGGTTCCCATACAATATTTATTTGTATATTTTTCCTGAATAGTAAATCTGCTCTGGCTACTATTGCTACAATTTCATATGTTATTACGTGTGTGAAGAAATGCAGCGCAGAATGCGATTAGGGTCGTTTTCTCGGCAAATCGGTTTTCGGTTCATCGTTGGCAATGGCTAGTTAAGATCTTGCGGTCGAAACATTGGGACGAGGAGGCATTCGAGTTATGCAGATGTAGTAGCTTCTGAGAGATTGCGGTGAATTATGTCAGACGAGTAGTGCTCATGTTTACACCACACACTCAAAAATATGTGTATTCATAGTTGAATTATCATTATATCAATTATAAATTAAAAATTAAATATGAAATCAAGAAATCTGTTATCCAGAACAATTATAAAATCAATAATTTAGTTCGTCTGAACCCTAAAAAAAGGAAAAAATACAATACCGTAGAACTGCATTTTTACTGTATTTCCAAGAGGACATTTCAGTCATCAAATTTTCGGATTTCGCAGAGAAAAGATTTGAATCCACTTTTTCGTCTTAATGCGAGGATATAAATATATACAGAAAGGAGGAAAAACGCATAAAACGGGTTGGGTACAACGAGACGTGGCATTAATTCAAACTGTTTGCACAACGTGGCCAGTCTTAAACTAGCCTCGGATTTCTACGGAACGTTAAATTTAAAAATATCCAATAACAGTGGTCATTATTATGCACTGTTACGGGTAATCTCTAAAATGACTCCAAGAAATATTTCGAGAATCATGTTCTAGAAAACAAGAAATGAAAGACTGAGGAACCGTGCGGAGAGTGATTGATAACCGAATCATTATGTTTATTAAGGTTCGTACTTGCGGCCTTTGATTAAAGCATCGCACATAGTTAGTACCATTCATCACTTCTCAGCAAATCATCCTGTACGCCTGTACCTTTTCGCCAGATATACGTTCTAGTCAATCGACTTGCTTTCACAAACTTATTAGACTTGTGTCGACAATTGGCAAAGAGCCAATTGCTCCACAGCCTTCAGAAATCAGTTGTGATATCGAAAAATTGATATCATCCTCGCAATTTCGTAACAGATATCTGAGAATCTACCAAAACAGTCTAGCAACAATTTCTGCTTTCTACAGAATTAGCTTCCAGCACAAGTAGAGTATTATGCTGTTATTTATTTAGACTACAGGTGTCATAATCATCTCCGAGTTCATTATGCGTGAATGTACATCATCCAGTTTGGACGAGTACACACCACTCCTAGTTATGGCTCATTCCCAGACCTGCAACTAACTTAGTGTCTGCAAGTGCCAGCAGCTGTTGAGATTAAACTCATATCTTACCAATTTTAAATGTTCTTGATTTCCTCACTTGATGCATATTTTAATATCATATTCGAACTTCTATAATATATCTATATCTTCTATATTTATATCTTCTATAGCTTTATTTTCTATATCTTTAATTCATTGTTTTCTATTCTCCATGTGTAAGATTGCAAAACAGGAAATATGCAGCTTTCTAGTATATTGTCTCAAGTGACCTACTCTGATGGACTTCAGTGGTAACTTATAGAATCAAGTCTGGTTAATTAACACTTGGATTAATGTAATTAGTCTCTTTAATTAGTCATTTGTAAAGCAGCTTAGAAAAGCAGCATCATGCTTTTTAAATCACTCAAGCGGTTAGTCTCTGAAAAATGTTTGCAAGGGTATGCGAGTCAAGTCAGCATTAATCATCCTAGGTCCCCCTAGTTAGTTCTGCAACTACAATGTTGAATGTCTCCACGTGCACTATATCCTCCGTCTTTCTTTCGATCGTAAATACTTAGTTGAATGCGAGTGATACGACGTCGACGACGTTCGTGACGGGAGAGTTGAGCCGTGAATCCAAGTTTATCTGCGTTCTATTATGAACTACCTCTAAGATGCAGCTGTTAGCCCCGTTTTCCCCGTAGACATAGTTCTTTTCTTACCACGTTTTCCGTGTATATGTCCACCATTAGCGAAGTCGCACCATACAGCATCGATATGCTGCACAGAAATGAGACAGACACAGCGAACCAGATTAATAAGATGGTGGCAACATCTCTCGCTGGTTGGACAGACTTAGAATACTGTTAAAAATAGATTTTAACGGCAGTAGGGCACATATAATCCACCAAGAACTTGGTTGCTCTTTGTAAACTCGCTTTTATGCTCGAGTTCCGATGTGTGGAATTTACACGCAATGCATGTATTTACTTAGCGTCCAAAACTTTGGCGCCATCCTGACTTATGCTAATTGTCACCCTAATTGCCATTGTCATTGTCATTTTTTCAAAGGAAAGACAATTATGTTCTACTTATCGCAGAAAGAACTGTGCCCAGAATCACCCGGACTTTCATACCTTTGCGTTTACTCTTTATGGATAAAAGTCGGTCTCTTTAAGCATGTGCGATTAAAAAGTTTCTCTCGTGCCCTCGGCGAGATTAGCGTTGCTTGACCAATTTACGATGGGCCGTTTGCCAAGGTGTGATATATGAAGCTGTCACAAAGCCGCCAGATATTATGACTGAAAGTGTTGGAAATATTTTTCCGCGCCGATAAACTCCATATATTTGCCGGAGAATTTGCCGGTTAATGATACACGTATAAAGTGTATGGAAGATAGAATTGCAGGAACAATTTGTAACGTTGTTTTTTGTTTTTTTTTTTATCTGGGGATTTTGTATTTGAAGATGTGGATGCAGTAATAAAATGAAGAGTTTTTTAGGGCGCTTGAGGGCGAATAAGAGGAGGAGGAGGAGGAGGAGGAGGATGAGGATGCAAAAGACTGAATCCGATTCGTGATCGTGCCGGAGGATTAGCTTTGTGGCTACGTTCGCTCCTGCATGTGAAACGACAAGGTTGCCAGGATGTAACAAACGACTCGCAAATCCTCCCTGTCAATTTAATCTCGCCTCGAATCCCAGAGAAATGTTAATAAGGCTCTCACTACCGTTTCTTGACCACAGCCGCGCGCGCAGAGTGCATCTATGTAGGCTGCAAGCACAGTGCCGCATAACACTTTATTTTCGCACTGCAGAGATACCGCCTCGCGGTTAGCCGAAGGAAATTGTGTGCAAAGTGGAACTATGCTTCCTTTGGGAGTATGTACTCCTTTTTCATCCCTCTGTTCCGCCAACACTTGAAGACTCGAGAGCATTTGCAAAATTTATTGCGCCGAACGCGCTGATATGTAAAGAAATTATTCTTGTGTATGGGGTATTGAAATTACCACAGTATCGCCAATTTCTGTCTTTGACGATAAATGCAATCCTACTTTGTCGGGAGACCAAGTCTTAATATTGTGTAATTTATAGGCAATTGCATCAAGTAGGGATTATAGCTTTTTTGTATGTGGATTGAAAGCTAAACGTGGATTACAGGGTGGCCACATGTCAGGGAAATGCGAGTAGTTGTCAGAGAAAATAGAAATTGACATTTATGCTAAGTATGTTATTTTTGTCGTATGCATATACATGTATAGATTTTATAGTTTATTTAACAGATTTTAGAAACTTTCCAAGGATTTATTTTAAAGTTCCTTGAGAAATTTTAAAGAATTTCATGAAATTTTTATGATTTATAACAGATTTTGAGAAAGTGTTCAAAATTTTAAGAGATTTTTACGTATTTTAAAAGGTGTTTATGATTTATGAAAGATTTTGTAGGATTTCATCGATTTTCAATAGGTTTTCAAAAAGTTTAAAAAGCTTGTAAAAATTTAAAGAAAATTTGACATTTTTAAAATGATTCTAAGAATTTTAAATATTTCTCATACAAGATTTTAAAAAAATTTCAAAAGTTATTTTTGATTTTTAATAGATTTTGTAAAATTGTAAAGGATTTCATGGAATTTTAATAGATTTTAAAGAATTTGTGAGATTTCATGGGATTTTGAATATTGTAGGGGAATTTTAAATAATTTAAAGATATTTCTATAGGAATTTCAAAAGGTTTCAGCGAATTTTTAGGAATTTTAAAAGAATTACTGAAAAATTAAAGGATTTCGTGAAATTTTATGTTTCTAGGAAAATCAAGAAATTGCAATAGGAATTTAAAGAGATTTTCAAGGTTGTCGTAAATAATTTTTACGAATGTTAAATTATTTGAAGTGATTTTAAATTTCAAAAGATTTAAAATTTTATTATATGAGATTTTCGAAAAATTTAAATAGTATCATTATTTTAAATTTTTTCGCATTTTTAACACTTTCCTGTCAGGTAAATTTGTCTGAAAGTCAGGAAAACGTCAGGGAAAAATCAGGGAAATTGAAAAATTGAATTTTGTAGCCACACCCTGTATAAGAACCTATTAAAAATACATATACAGATACATATACATATATCAGAGGCTGCTCATCTATGAGTAACAACTATAATGTGCAAGTGCGGAGTCCACCCACAGTTACCAAGTCTATTGTTAGATTAACCAAACAGCGGCAGATTATAGCCAAACATTATTTAGTGCCTAATGCAAATCTCGTATCCAGGTCACGTTTACTATATCTCAATTTGAATTAGTTAAATTATAGTAATTATAATAGTGGTTTCTTACCAATTCAAAAATTACTTAATACTATTAAAGAAAATAGTTAAAAAAATACTACTAAAAGAATTTTTTGGATGTTGGTAGTTATTAGTCTCAATTTTCAATAGATTCTAATTATCTTGCAAACAAGATAATTAGCATCTTAATTAATTATTATTAGCATCTAGATTTCTTACAATTTTTTGCTATAAAGGAGAAATTATCTTACATTAATTTAATGTGCTCTCCAATTGTCTAGTTAAGTTTCCCCATGACTTTGCCTGAGAAAACCTGTCTATTGTATCTTGACTCGGATTAAATTTTTGCTCGAATAGCTGTCACGAATAATCCCTAGTGGCTGTTATACTCCTGCTTTGCTACCAGAACTGAGCTGGGTTTTGTAAAACTTCGTGCGAAACATTCATTAACATTCTCTGTGCGCGGTAATGATTCTACGCAAGAAACACTAAACTAGCATCTGCGGTCATGCTCATTGCTAATTTCAGTTTAGTGGTATATAGCTTTGAAAATGAATAAACCTAAATTTACAAAGAGACTAGACTTTTTACATATGAATAAGTCTAACAAAAAAAGACAATGGAATAGCTTAGCTATTCTATTTTTTAATCGATAGAAGTTTTAACTCCAGTTCATTGTAGTTGTCAACAAGTCATCGAAATATGTACATGTTTATTTAGTGTTCAGTTTCTTAACGTCGAAAAATCAAAGCTTGGTGTCGCGTTCGGTGATAAAGTGGGCGAGAATAAGTGAGGCGGACGTTTTGACGATCGAGCAGAATCTCCGAGAGTTCTTATCGTAGGCGTTTCAAGAACGACTGACTATTCCGAAATCACCATTGAAATTGAGGCAGGTAAGCCAATAAGAAAAAATAGAAAAAACAAACAGTGGGCGATCGATCCAACAAACAGATAATGGGAAACACAATCAGCGATTCCGTAAACCACTCTTTTGGTATTTCTAGCAGTTTCCATATGCCAAATGTGCGGAAGATTTGGTGCATTATAAAATTTCGTCATTCTGAAAGTTGACTTATTTATTGCTTCTTTATATTTAGAATTGATGTTGTTTTTTTTTTCTCGAATTGGAGGGAAACACCCCACTAAAGAAATCAGCTGGTTCGAAGAGTGAATCAGCTGTTTCTTTTAAATTCTGCCGAGCTTCTTCGGAAATCCGTTCCGACTTCCTTCAGGCACATTCGGGAGTCGAAGCACGCGTCAATCTCTCTTCCCTTCTTTCTCTCTCATCCCTTCTTTCTCTTTCTCTTTCATTCCACTTGCATCATTTGTATATCGCGTGATTTCATCTTCGAGTGAGCGAGACTTTTTGTACTCTGAAAACTTGTTATCATTTTTCATTCGACGGAGTTTCGGATCGTTAAAAAAATTCGATCTCAGACTTGACAACTTCGATTTCAAGTTGCGATGTAATTTAACATACGGCTAAACTGAAAAACATGAGTGAAAACGTGGGCTGCAATGTATAGATGGACGAAATCGATAAATTTTAAGTCCATTTCAAACCCGGAACCACCTCCCTACATTTTTTCCAAATCTCCATGATGCTGGGATTCACTTTTTCTAGTAATTGCTACTTAACCATTTAATTAATACACCACTGATTGAATCAGCCTGATTCACTCGATCTTTAGCTCGATGCGTATTTTTTCTGTGACACAATAACTCAATCTTGTCTTTGAATGACTTTTTCAGCGTGTGAAGGAAACGTAGCAACTGAAGATGGCGTAGTAGATTAGGTTCATGTACGGTCAGACACGTCGCTAATCTCGTTTCGAATGAGGCCATTATCCTTGAAAATATCCTTGTAAGACGAAAACGGTCAGCAAAAGACGTAAAATAGCCATTTCTTCAAGTTTCGAAAACCAAAGGCTGTACAGAAGAAGAAGTATAGAAGTAGACTTCGATAGTTAAGAAGGGTCAAGTTGTGTTATGAACAACAACATCCCAATAGGTCTTCATCTTTATCAAACGTTGCTTCGACGCAATGGTGACTCGGGGCACGCGCCCATGGGTTCTCGCCTCTTTTTCCCCTCACCTCCACCTTTCCATGGATCTCTTAAGTCTCTTAACATACACGCAGACAAATCTGCGCGAGGACTCGGGCCCCTTTTGCCTCCCACTCAATACTGGCCCCAGTGTGCCACAGGTCGACTCGTCTCTCCCAGTCAGTCGTTGTATCCCCACCAACGCACCAACTTATTCGTTCAGGGTGCTTTTGAGGTAGATTAGCAAGCAAAATTGACTATCTCCTCGTCGTCATCATTACCGTCGTCCTTATCTTGATAATCATCATCGTCAACGGAAACCTGCTTTCGAAACATAAATTAAATTCAAAGGAGAGAGGGATCGTGTCCCACACATACACACGACGTTGGTCCTACCTCCCGCAGGGTCCGTCACGTGGCCTGAACTCGCTGCTCGCAGCGCACACAACTTCAGTCCAAGACGAACCGAGTCGCGAGACCGGCTGCAGATCACACCACTCAAGTACGGATAAGTCGATTTCCACTCGACCCGGTCTCACTCTCGATACATGTGTTCTGTTCAATCATGCAACTTTTTCCGCGACGGTTTACAACAAATTAGTAAAGTGCTACCAATTTTCTATCGAGCAGAAGAGTCTGTTAAACAACCAAAAAAAGCTCCCCTTCCACACCTTCTCGGTCTATTTTTGATCAGCTTTCCACTTTCTTGCCCTCTTCCCGATTGTATTTTTAAAATCACTGCTCCTCTGTGTCTTCGCTTCCACCTTCTGGAAAACAGTTGCAAGTGTGGATTTATGTGCCTTTCAGTGACAAAGTGCAATCTTTGATAAACAGTGTTGTGCAATTTTTGGAAGTACTGCAAGCAATCCGAAATCCGACGTTCACATGGATTTAAAATAATGGTGCGAGTCTTTTTTTGGAGATTATTAGAGTATTCATTAGGAAGAATCATTCATATCAGGTAGAATCATTTGGAACTCACGCACCCGTCTTTTATATATAAACACGTGGTTAGATGTCAAACAAATCAGGATTAGAATCTTATCCTATTATCTTGACTCTGTATCGAATCTAATTATCTATTAGTGAATCAATTTGTCTGATATTCAATTTGATTTGATATATGACAATCGAAACGTATGGTTCTAATTCATTAATCATTCGTGAAAGAATTATAGTCAATGCTCGATAAAAGAACTTTCTGTTAGCGAAATGAGACTAATTAAAATTGAGAGAATACTTGGATATTTTTGTGTAACGATTGTTTGAAGATTCGCACTGGAGACCAATTAGTGTTCGGGAATGCGAAAGGTTTAACAATTCATTGTCATTGAGTATCTCTTTAAGACTCTTAATAATATAACACGCGTGGGTGCTTAACGAACGCCCAGAAAATTTAACCTTCTTCCACGCCTTTAATGATTGCACGTATTTGTTTTCGTCGTCGAGCAGTCATCAGCTTAATTAACCGTCTTTAATTAGATGCGCGTGCGTGGGTTCTTATCGCGACACAATTTCTATTATATTTCCTCTGAAATTAAACAGAGTTCTTTCATTTTATTCAGTCAAATCAAAAAAACGAAACTTTGATTCTTTATACTTGCTCATTATTGAAGTAGAGTGAATTCAAGGAAGATGATTTATTGAAGACTTCTTTAATTCGTCTACCTAATTCATTGCCGACAAAATAATATTTCGTCAATGAAATATTTCAGAATCCTGTGAGTGACATAGTTCACGAAAACCCGGAGTTTACCGTTTCAATCTTCTAGTCAATTGGTAAAGAAGAGAAAAGTCCTGTGATATATTGATCTACTGGGAGATTGAGTTTTGGGGTGAAATCAGAAACTTCACAATTGTACATTTACGGATATAGATAAAAATGTGCGGTTCAGTTGTGAAGTGAATTACATCGTGACATTACGATGAATGTGTGTCTGGCTCGCTGAAAACAATTATCTATCAGTTAACGAGTCGACACATCAAATAGTCATGGTTACCTTGGATACTGAACAGAAGCCTGAACGGCAGCACTGCGGGCGTCGAATGTGTGCCATTTGCAGACGCATCAAGAGAGATAAAGGTAATTGGCGTCATCGCTTACGTATGATTTATCCCTTAAGAAACTGACCTCCATCTTCCGTCTTAATTCATCAGGTTATTTAAAGGAACTTCTTAATAAAACCTTATAAAATACGAGCAGTTTTGGCTATGCATTGTGCATATTTATAAGGAAGCTCCGGAGACTTCAATGCTTGGTTCAGCATATAGCGCGCCATGTTTCCGAGATGAAAGACTGATCGCGCAACCTTGATAAATAATATCAATATATTTATATCTAGATATTTTATCCTAATTATATTTATATTAGATATTACATCCTAGATCGCGCGTTAGTATTCTTTCAAAAAAGTAAAGTAGTGGACATTTCCGTTATGTGCATCTACAATTTGAAGAATGTAGTCCCAATCGCTTGGGACCAGTAGAATATAAATAAAACGGAGTTATTCTGTAACTTGATTTCTTTTTTGTTATCTGGTGAGCAGTTCCTTGTCTTGGGGACAAGAGAGAAGTGTTACACCCAAGAAGTGTTACCAGTCTGTCACTGAATGACAAGTGCTGTCGAAAGCACGAGTAGATAAGAGATACGTGTATCTACTCAATTCATAACTAGGAAACTTGTACATATGCATGAGCCGTACGCGTGGACATGGTGAGAGTTGAATTTATGAATGAACGAAAGAAGGAAGGAATGGATGGGGACGAACGAACCAAGGGCGAGCGTGGGCGATGGACCCACGCTTTATCATAATCGAGACCTCCGAGAGGGACTAGTCACGCTTGCTGCAAGAGCCACACGCTGCATGCCTACATTTTCACTGTGTTTGTGAACATATACATTCATGTATTTCTGAACATATCCATCGTGTATGTGATCATAAACATTGAACATGTTCACATAAAGATTTACATATATTAGCGTTTATCATAGTGGATGTGGCATAACGCGGTGCAAGGTTGCGACTCGCGACGTCAAGTCGAAGTATTGGTATGTCTGCGACCTATCGATTACACGATTGCTATGTGTACTATGTGCATGTAGATAAATGTAGGCGAGATAGCTCTGTTGAATGAAATAATCGTGCGGAAATTTCGAAACAATCTTCCATTCATTTCCTTACGCGTGTCGTATGATCCTTCGAGAACATAATCGCTCTTGATGACAATTTACGGTTTGGTACCGAGTTCTTGATACCCTTTCAAGTGTTCCTCACTTCACTACTTTTTTTTTTAAATGATTGCAGTTGATTGCATCATCGTTCCCTTTAGGTGATGTATGATTCCACAAGATATTCTGCTGTGCTCAGAAAACCGCTATTAGATTCTACGAGTGGGAAACGAGAAGACAGAGAATTGTTCCCTGAATTAATTGTGGATGCTCCGATGATTTCCCACAGTTTGAAGTTAGAAGAAATAAACTAGTAGCGTGGATTAAAGATGTCTCAGTTTCTTAACTGTGCTTCGATGAAAGGAAAACAAGTGGAATGACGAATGACATCTAAATGTGGTTTTAAATGTTTAATTGAGGGCTTTCTTGAAATTTCTAGATTATGGGTTGCATCTTCATGCGAGATTAAGATTGAACTCATCTGGTCATTAGTATTTATCTTGCTATTAGTATTTGTCTTATTAGTGACCTTTCATCAGGTTTCTCGCTAGAAAAACAGATCTTTATCCAAAAAAAGCCAATTCTAACAAAAAACTCGATCTGTAAAAAACTACTTTCTATGGGGCAGAGCTCGCCATCAATCTATTTACCTCGGTATCCTTTGAATCTTGGGTTACTCAGTGCATGCACGAGCATTACTCGAGATCGTGACGCAACCCTGTCTATCCATCGAAAGATCACACATGTGTGCACAGAAATGTGTGACAGTGTCTTTGCCACACGCGTTCAGTAGTCTAGCTCCACACTAGCAGGTTACATGCTGCCACGAGTTACAGGTTTCCAAAGTTGTCGTCAATCCGCAGATGATTATGCGACCGGTCTATTTCTAGAATCACCATCTCGGTAGACATACTAATTATTTTTTATTGGGTCCTCTGTGCTGCAGTACTCGCCTTGGTGATGAGCGATTGGTCGAGCACAGCGAGGTCGTGATTGGTGCGACTGAAGAGAGTGAGAGAGGAGAAATGTGAGGAAGAGAGAGTGACGAAGAGCCCGAAACAATTGAGATTCTGCGTGCACGTCCGATCCAAGGATGAGAGGGGTTTTATAGGGAGAGGGTTCAGAGGGGGTTTATAGGTGGTGCGACGAGTTGGAGGGTGAATAGGGAGGAAGAGACGGGAGGGGCTGGCACACACCGTAGTGGCATGCACCTGTGCATTGCCGCCATATATGTGGTCTAGAGTTATGGCGTTTTTCCCGTGACGATCGTATCTTACCCGCGAAACCAAGTCCATTTCTGGATAAGAGTTGCTCGGCACGAAGCAATATTAAACCACGGAATACATAAGCATGAACGTTGAAACGCGAATTAATTGTCCTGTGAGGGGAAGAGTGGCTGAGAGAAAAAAAGTGACGAGATGACGACAACAACAACAACCAGTATTGCAAGGTCTATTTATTAGACACGCCACGTTGCCCACGCAACTTGCAAGGGCTTTATGCCAACTTGCTACTTGCACCACACAATTTCTTCACTCGTCATAATCATTATTATACCACACACATGCATTCATGCCTTATTGTCCTCTGAATCTTATTATTTTTATTATTATGGGAAAAAAAGCTTCGAAAGATCAGATTCGTCACCATCAGATTGATGGGGCAATTCAATAGAAAGTTGCTTTTGTCCAGAAGATTCTGGACGATAGTATAATCTGGTTTATCAAGAAAACGTAAACAGCACAAATAAGTCCCGATTATAAAAATCTCTTTGTCCCACTAAGGAATGACTAACCCTTTGGCCAAAGTCATCCAAGTTTGGGAAAGAAAGAAGAAAAGAATCCTTGAATCTCGTGAAATAGGAAGCCTGAAAAAAAGTAGAGAATCGTCCTTTTTTTCTCGCGTTTTACACCATCTGAACGTCTTCTGCACCCGATCCTGATGAAGCTGGTTGATCGTTGTGGGAGTAACCACTTTCCGACTTTCCGTGGGTTTAGCTGTCAAACCCACGTGGGCCGCCCACGCTAGGTAGATGTATTGCTGAGCCTGAGGCCCCGACTACATAAGTGAAAGAGAACGAACCAGACGGAAGAGGATAGCGAGAAAGAAAAAGAGAGATCAAGAGTGTAGCTGCAGCAAAAGACCCTTCAGGTATGAAAGATGCGGCTTGCGACACAGGAAACAGTTTCACCTCGAGGGTTTCTGCTACGCTGCGGCAAGCCGCATCTAAGACATATGACTTACATGCGTGCGAGAAAGAAGCACATGTGCGGTCAGCAACGGACGGGTAAACGACTTGTGCGCGTGCCTACATGAGTATGTATGCGTCTATATGAATCTCGCATAAAGGAGAAGAGAGAGTCAGAGCAACCAAGTAGGAAAGCGTGGGTGCACATGATACATGAGCATTGAGCAGACACTCTTATGAATCGCGTTTTTCGTTGGTTCAATAGGACTTCAGAGCGCCGGGGAAGAAACAGGATTACATGTCGATGTGTGTATCAGTCGGAGTTCTGTACACTTCTTACGTTGGTACATGATTATCGATGTTATAAGTGTCGATTACAAAAGGACTTTCCTCTTGTCAGACACTGTTTGCTTTACGATGTTCAATGCATAAGCAAATTCATTCCAGGAGAAAATTAATGATTTTGTGGTTCAGTACTCTCTAAATCTAAACTAGCGAAAACCCTACCAAATCAGTGAATATCACGCCATCTATGAGAGCAATTCCTCTGATTCATCAGCAAATTTCACTGATTTGGTAGGGTTTTCGCTGGTTCAGATTTAGAGAGTAGATCTAGAAATCGAATTATGGGAGAGTTATCTTGATCCTTAGATCACCATTCAAGTTTTCAATCTGAGACATTATTCTGAGTGAAGTTAACTTGAATTTTCATGTATGCTTCTGGTCATTACGGAGAAAATGGATATTCAAGTTTAATATCTTGGATATTGAATTATGTGACAGTTATCTAAAGATATTCAGTTTAAGTATCTGGATATTTAGGATGAATATGTCTAGAGATTTAGAACGAATATATTTGTAATTCAATTTTCTGACTATCTAGATATTAATAATTTCATCAACAACAGCTTTCTTTTAATAATAAGGCTTACGTAATATTTCCTGCAATTTGTGTACAATAACTTTTGGAACACGATCAAATAGTAAATCTTATCAGCCGTGACATTACTTTTAACTTTGCCCGGAGAGATTTATAAAACGGTAGTCGTGTTTCAACTTAATTTTATTATACATTTCTTGAAAATTTCGTTTGAAGAGGTCTATTCCTTATTTCACCTTGATTCTTATGTAATCTTCATTAATTTGTTTTTTTTTACTACTCTATCTAAACATAAATATGAAAAATAACTCAGTGTAATTTTTGGCTGATATATAACGTGGAAGAATTTACAATATTTCTTCAAATTTAAGTAGGTATTCCAAGTTTACTATTCGATTTTTGCTCTTTAAATCTGAATTAGTGAAAAGTGAGACACTAATTTACTTTAGTGAAAATTTTACTAATTATTAGTTGTATTTCACTATTTCAATTCGAAGTTTTCAACTTTTCACTAATTCAGATGTAGAGAGTGAGTGTAAATGAGATTTCAATAGTTTTTGGTGAAAATTTCAAAGACTTTGAAAAAATTGTGTATTATTTTTAAAGCTTCCAAGGTATTTCTTTATATCTCAATGAATTAAAAATATTTCAGACAATTTCGGAAATAAAAGGTCCTTTTGAAAAAAGAAAACAAGAAAATAGCTGAATTTACCATTCAAAATAGTTAACTTGCGCTCTTAACGCATTTTTTCTGGAATTTAGTAAGTTTTACAATTTCAAATGGTAATGTTTGCTAAAAAAAATTGCAAACCCCGCTTTTTCGTTGTAAAAGTTACAATTTGAAATCCAGCTATTTTCTTTTTTCCGGATAAAAGCGTTACGCAATATGTGGACGACCCGTAAATCTTCGTCAACAAACAGTATAAGTGTTTAAAGATTTAAAGAATACCAATAAAAATGACAAATCAATCATGAGATTGGGTTTTTGGGCCATAAATCAACTGAGAATTCCCCTTAACTATTAACTTTAATTGCCAAATGAAAATTAGTAGATTAACATCAGCTTTTTGCATGTCTACAGGTCCGTGTAGATCAATCAATCTGAATGAAATAGCCATCCTTTTGAAACAATGCCAATGTGTCGCAGTTAGATTTACATGTGTAGTAATTACTCTAGCATAGATAACTGGATCCTCACTGTTAGCTGACAATTGTGGTAAATTGATGCTAATTTACATCACCTGCTTTCTTTGACCCGCAGTATAAAATGTACCTAATCATTTATGTTTTACCATCACATGAAGAATATTTTTTCTCGATCTGCGCTTTTTCTGTCAAGCGAGGTCGACCCGACGCTGTAAAACTAATGGATATCAATTTGAAGGAGGTGTTGAATTATTGCAACTGTTCTAACTTAGTGTTCTCTGGAACGCAGCAATTCTTTCATTTTATATTTTTAAACCATGTTGCCTCGAAAAAGCACCTCACGATGCTATTTTGAAACTGCGTCGAGTGATGCTTCAACGTGTTACGGCACACCATTAGCTGATATTCAAATACTTCAAAGCAGTTAAAGAAAATGACTTGAAGAACCTACAGCAGCTGCATTTCAACTATTTTTTTACTACACTATTATAACTACTGATATAGTTCCTATAATTATGTGTAACTGTTACGTCTGCGTATTTAGAACATGTCAAATGCATTTTTTAGACTTTACTTATTAAGGGGAAGAGATTGTATATTATTTTTGACAGATGATCAAAGTGATATATGTCACGAGCCACTAGTTGAAAATCAACATTTGTTATCTGATTACATCATAATCTTGTTTATACTAAGTGACAAAATTATGTAAATAATGTAGACATGTCCTTTGCGAGTTTGAAAAAAGCCAAGTAGATATTATTGAAACTCTTGAAGACGTGCTTATTGACCAGTAAATTTTTCAAGTATCGTTCAGATTCTCTTCAGAGGTAGTAAACCTCTACAGGTTTACTACCTCTAAAAGAAGAATCTTCTTCGTCTGAAAAAAGTATTCCAAGATTGATATAGCACTGCGATTTGCGCAACATGAACGTCGCGAATGTAACCATGATTTATTTCAACAAATAATACATTTCGAGCTTGTGAATGATACATACGAGAGCTTTTTTTTCAGATCTCTTGAAGTATATATTTGCTCGACTACAAAATACAGATTTCCTTCCGCGGATTTTTTTAATTAAGTTTTTTAATCGCACTCTTACATTCGCTTCTATCAGCCAAAAGTGACATCGCATTTAAAATGAGAAAAACGTATACTAAACGTTGCCATTCGCTTCGTTGGGGATCAAGGGAGATTAAAAATATAGTCATCGCAGCAAAAGTCTCCGGATAAAAAAAATAAACTTCGCTGGAGTGAATTCGAAGAAATGAAGACGAGGAAGATGATGAGATTTGCGGTTGTCGTGTAGCAGTGGCAGAGAGTTGAGGGAAAAATGATTTTATTACGGAAGAAAGTAAATGCCGTCTTCATTTCTAAATCTTCATCTTCTTGTTACTGCCAGTTGAGAAATTTAATTTTAAACGACCTCTTTTACTCCTACCGCATAACTCGAACCTAAATTCATTCTGATTTTAAGAAAACTTGAATTTACTAGTAATAAATAAGTAACATTTTAGAAAATTTCTTAGGGCAAGAAAGATAAAAAAGTAAGAAAAATATGAACAAAGAAGAATCATAGATAGAGAAGTGAGGAAGAAATGGTGATTAATGAATCATTATATAAGTTAATTTATTATAATAAGATAATTTATTATAATAAGCTAATTTGCGATTACTGGGATGTTATGTACTGTTAGTTGAACAACAAAGTTTGCAATTCCGTTTCTATTAGAAGGCGTGGTTATGGGGCGGAGCGAGTTAAAGCTGCAAAACCTACATGTACATAGTTATACATACGCAGTGCAAGTCTCTGTGTATGCACGATATCTTGCAGGTAGAAATCGTTTGTACGTGCGTAAGTACTTGGTATGCGTATCGTACGATCGACGAATTAAACGAGGGAAGACGCTATCCATTTACCTCTCTCCTTGTGTGATTCCCTCTCTTTTTCTCGATTTGCACTCCCAGACTGCGTGTAAAGAACAACCAGCAGTGGCGATTCTCTTATCGGAAAACAATGGCGGGAAACGCGCATTCGAAGCGTTACCGAGTCGAAGTTTGTTAGTTGATATGTATGGCACTCAGCGATAACTGAAATCTCAATAAATCGCGAACGAATGCAGAGAGGAGGCTAATTAACATCTTTATTAGGGTAGGAGACATTGCGCCGAGATATGATCTATAAAAGAAGATGTTACAATTTAATGAGTTGATGATTTAGTCCCAAAAACAATCCTGTCATAAAAACTACTTCTGTAGAAATAGTTTATATATAAACTGGAAATTTCAAAAAAGAGCATGTAGCTTCAGATTTTATGATGATAGGATTTAGGGGTTCACTGCTTGGCAGATGTCATGCAGACAGGCCGGGGTAAAAGTGTTTTTTGCATGATAAGTTTCCTTTTACACTGTTAAATCCTTTTACAATGTTAGATCCACCTTGATCATGTTACGTGTCAAATATCTTTTGGAAGATGATCCTCCTTTCAACCTTGACATTGTTGATACTTTGGAACTGGAATGTGTAACCTACTTAGGTGTAGTTCTGACTATAGCTATAGATGCCAGAAAAATAATCAAAACTCACTGGGCCTCGCGGCTTCTTTTGCTGATGCGATAAATTACAATCTAGCGCTATTCACTCGTTTAGTGGGTCAGCGGGTGTCACGTGAAATCGCAAACGTTTAAAGTATCTACGTTCAATAATAAGAACTTTTATATGTATGTACATTGTACAATGTACATACATATAACGTACGTACAATGTCCTAACGTCTCTAAGCAATTGTAATTTTGACTTATGTAAAGAGACATGTTGACAACATGAGCACATTTGTGTAAGTGACTTTTGTACTTTTGTTGTTTAAGAACTACTTCTAGAAGATCATGGCCCAACGTGAATTGCACAATCGGCAAACAAACAACGAATTCGTTTCAAAGATTGTGCAATCGATCTGTGAATTTATTATACTGTCGTGGCAGTATTAAATTTTGCTTGTTTGCGTTAGCTGGGTCGTTAATTATGATAGCGATATCAATAAAATGATTCAAGTCTAGTACAATACGAATCAAAGAAATAATACTAGATTATCAGGTTTTGATTTCAAGTGTGTTTAATGTTTATTCTATGATCACTACAAGTATATAGTGCTGTCATGGGATTAAAAATTGAGGTATGATGGATCACTATTATGTCGTGGTATAGAATAGAATTTATTATTGCCCAACTTTTTACCCATCTGCAAATCTTGATTAGATGTATGTAACTAGGTCCTGAATATATGTTTCCCAACTACCAATCAAATGACAACGAGAAGATCTGATCAGAATCTTAGAAGTCCAGGTAATCAATATCGAAATTGTCTGAAGATGAGAAAATGAGAGTGAAATTTTATATTTGAAGAATGGAATTGGAATGACAACCTGTTTATTTCTAGGCTCTCAAATCAAGTCTTAAGTTGAAATATCGGCGCTATTTAGTGAGGAAATTGAGGGTGGAGATGACAACAGGAGAATGTGAAAAGGAAACGAGAATGCATGAGTGTTGGTGGGAGAAAGAGACAAAACTTGGATGATCTCCGGGTCTCCGGGAGGCTTTATTTATACCCAAAGCTCTGTATTATTGGATCACCCCCGCGCGACACTGCCACGGTGTAAATGTGTTTTATGTGGCGTCTGTCTTTCTACTTTGCACGCCTCGGTTTTCTTGGTGAAGCGCGCGGCCTCAAAATAGGACAACTAAGAAGAGACCGAGGAAACAACCCAGAGTTCAATTCATTGCAACACTTCTTTCTCCATTTATCAAACTTTTTTTTTTAATTTTATTGACTTTTTTCTTCATCTTTGGATCACGCTCTGTATGTGTCGCATCCATACATTTCATTCGCATCTAATCCATTCGCTGTTCGAAGTTGATTCGCGATCCTTTTGTTTTTGCTTAATTTTTATTAACTACAATCTTTAAATATCCACAAAATATATATAATTATATCTCTTAAAATTAGTTAAAATCCCATTAAAGATTAAAAATCCCATTAAATTAAATATCACTGAAAAAACTGCATTCAAACTGAAAAAATTCGCATTTGAAGATCCGATGAAAGTGTTAAATTTAAAATTGGATTATTTCGTGTATAATATTGCAGGTGTAATTAAATGGTTTGATAAAACCTGTAAAAAAACACCTAATCACATATAATTAAGTGCGATTTGCTGATGCACATTTGCACAAGAAACATTCGCCCGAGGTAATGACAGCAGGAAAATAAAGCAAGGGGAATATGCATGCAGGCGTCGTCGGTGTTCGATAGGGAATTCAGTTTAAAGGAATGCAACGGGGGAGTTTGCATTCTGTGAATTGCGTAAATACTTATGGAGAATCTACTTACGGGAATACTGTATCGTTTCTCCATGCAGAGCAACCCGCCAAACTCCAGTATTTATCTGGAATTAAAACGATAAACACGGTACGAGGTACGTAAATTGTATACGTTACCAAATACCAACTCGAGGTTTCACACTGATGGAGAAAAGAGATTAATCCTTGAGTGAAAAAATACAAAAATCACATAAAAGTAGTTAAGGAATGGAAAGATGTGCCTTTGTATATTTTTATGTTACATCTGCATCACCCTTTGCGAGTCTACATTATATACTTTGATCGTTAAATTCATTTGCATCAAACTGAACTTTTAATTTCTATTCTATTCTAAAAAGATGATTGAGTCGAAGTCGAAATATCGTAACGCTTATTTCGCACTCTCCTGATTCGTCGTGTAAGTATCGATAGTGATTTTCGACAATCGATATTACTTCCCGAATCGTAAATTCCGCATGAATTGAATTTGAAATTTTGAATTTGGTTTCATTCATAATCATTTTGTCACGAATCTAAACTCGAAATACATTGAAAAGAATATGAATTTTAAGGGAATTTTATGGAATTTTTATAGATTTCATGGGAGATTAATGAGATTTTAAATGTTATCGTAGAATTTTAAATAATATCAAGAAGTTTCTGGGAATTTTTAGAATTTTTCACGCCTTTGAACGGATTTCAATCGGACTTGAAGGTACTTTTATGACTTTTAGAATATGTATTTTGTGGGATTTAAATAAGGAATTTAAAACTTTATACGGAGTTTTATTCAGAAATTTCAAAACCTTTATATGATTTTTAAAAGATATTGTAGAATTTACGATTTCGAAGGCTTTCGTTTAATTTTAAGGGTTTTCAAAAAATATTTCTAATTTATACAAGATTTTGTAATATTTTTAAGGATTTCATGGATTTTAAGAGTTGAGATTTCCAGAGGTTGATAGAAATTTTTTAGAGATTTTCACTAATTTTAACATGGATTTCAAGAGATTAATGATTTTAAAGGTTTTTATATGCATTTTTAACGATTTTTAAGAAATTCAAGAGATTTTTAGAGTATTAAAACGGTTTTGTGGAATTGTATGAGATTTTAGAATATTTCGTGAAATTTTAAGGGATTTAAAAATTTTTATAAGAGTTTTATGAGGTCTTAAGGAATTTGAAATACTATCCTGAAATTTTAAGGAATTTTATGAGATTTCTAATAATTTTAAGTGATTTCGAGGGATTTTTCTGATATTTAAATGATTTTCTGAGAATTTTAAAGGATTTCATGCAATTTGATAAGATTTCTATGTAATATTTTTAAGGGATATATAAAAGATATAAAGAGGTTTTAAATGTTACTGTAAAATTTTAAGAATATTTCTGGGAATTTTAAGAGATTTTAAAGTTTTTCATGGAATTTCAAAAGGTTCCTAGACATTTTTAGATATTTTCATGAATTTTAACGTGGATTTCAGAAGATTTATGAGTGAAAATTTTTCTGGAATTTTTAAAGAATTGCATGAAATTTGAAGATATTTCTAATATGTACTTTTAATAGATTTTAGAGGATATAAAAGGGATTTGAAATCTTTTGAAATTTAAAATCACTTCATGACATTTAATATTCTTAAAATTCATTGAAATTTCTTGAAATTCCTAGAAACATCTTAAAATACGACGAAATCGTTTCAGATTTCTAAAATATTTCATAAGATCTCTTCAATTTTCACTAATTTTTTGTTAACTCCTCAAAATCCTTTGAAATACTTTAAATTCCACGAAAAGCTTTAAAGTATTTTAAAATTCCAAAAAATCTCTTAAAACTTCCTGTAATCCTTCAAAATTCCATAAAACATTTTCAGAATGTCTTAAAATGCACAAAAAATTCTTTAAGTTATTGGAAACCTATTGAATTCTCTTAAAATTTGCTGAAATCTTTTGAAATTCCTAAAAACATCTTTAAATATCTTAAGATTCCACTACAATATTTAAAATTACATGAAATCCTTTAAAATTATTTTACAAAATCGTTCAAAATTATAAAAATCTCGTGAAATTCTATAAAATTCAATGAGGAACATTAAAATCTCTTAAAATCACTTAAAAAATAAAAATTTCTTTACATTTTTACAAGCTTTTTAAAATCCTTTATAATTTCGCAAGGAACTTTAAAATTCCTTAAAATTCCCTAAATTTTTTTTTAAATCTCTTAAAATTTTATTAAAATCTCTAAAAATTACTTTAAAAAATCAAAATTTCTTACAATTCTTAAAAGTCTTAAAATCTTTTAAAAATTCTTTAAAATTCTTCGAAATTCCACAAGGAACTTTAAAATTCCTTAAAATTCTTTCAATTCCCTAAACTTTCTTAAAAATCTCTTAAAATTTCATGAAGTCCTTTAAAATTCTATCAAATCTATTAAAAATTATACAAATCTCTTCTAATCCCTTTAAATCCTTAGAAACCTCTTAAATTCCTTTAAAAGAAGGTAGATTCGCGCGCAGAGCGTGCGTTCGTTCTTGTGATAGAAAAAGATAATTGCAGATAATTGTATATAGAAATCTTATCTTATCGACCTAGGAGACATTAGCTTAGACTATTTTCTCACGCCCTAATGATGAAAAATTGAACCTGTGCTGTTTCCCTCCTGTGGAGCTTTGCCTCCACCCCCCTCGTAATATATATGATGCTGTTCCCTATTCCCATGTCCACAGATACACCGCATTGGATAACTATGCACGTGCACATGTTGCAGTGCTGAAAGTGCGTGTGTTTCGAGCTCGAGGGCCGTCTTAGCTTTGGTCTTGCGTCTTGCGTATCTCTTAGTAGCTCGTGCCGCTCTGGTCGTTAGCATCTGTCTTCTCTGGACCACCCTCTCGCCTCACTGCCTCTGTTTAACCATTTCTCTCCTTTTTCCTCCTTCCATAGTTCCAGGCACCCCGCCTTCTTTCTCTCTAGTCTCTATGTCTTTCTTCTTCTCTTTCTCTCAAATGCGACCTCCTGCATCGCTCCTCTCGTTCTCAATCTTATTTTATCCTACAGCCTCCCGTTCTTTGGCGGCTCCTACTGGCTACTGCACTTCTTTGACCTCTCAGAAAGAAATGAGAGAAATTTGCATCTTTTGCCTTCAATCTTTTTTCCGGAAACTGAGGAATTTGATTTTTAATTGAGGGGTTTGATTCGACAGTAATAGAGAATTTTATTAGACTCTTTAATTTGGTTGTCGTTGATTCGTGCATGGATCATAACTCTTGCAAGGTATGTAACATATATTGCGCGTGAAAGCGGTTGCTGGTTATGCATGCGAAGTAGAGCGGGTGAAACAGCTCCAACGTTCAAAGGAGAGGCAACGAATAAGTTTAACCCATTGGGATAAAATCGGGCAAACGGAATAAAAGTCATAAAAAGGAATTATAAGTACATCAACCGAGCAATTGATTCAATATTTGATCTGAAAGGAAAATTGAAAGATAGTGTAATTTATATTATGATTTAATGAATGTGCGCTTTTTCTGCCTGCAGAGATGGGTGAAATGATTCTCAAAATTTATTTAAAATGTAAAATGCAAAATAAGGTGACAAAACTATTTAAATTGGAAAATAGAAAATAGTTTTGTATCTTTTATTTAGGATTGGACTGAAGTTTCAGACGTCTTTTCTGACGAATTTTTATTGTTTCCAGTTTCTTGTTTATAACGTCCGAAAAATAGAAACCAAGGTACAGAAACCGTGTTTTTATTTACTGATGCCATTTTAGAGTAAAAAAAAACAAACAAAAACCTCCCTTAAGAAACCATTTTATAAATTAAAATTGAAAAAATAGTAAAGACTGAAAACCTGCCACAAGAAATAATTTTTTAACAAAACAAAGGATTTTACAAAATTTATAATCAAAGGATTTTAAAATCAAAAGTTTGCAAAATAAATTAGAATTTTTAATGTTTTAATTATAAGAACTTGTAATTATTTGTCTAATTTCAGGAATCTGAATAAGTTTCATAAAATTCCTTTAAATTTCGTGAAATCTTTTAAAATTACTCAAAACCCCATGAAATCTCTTTAATTTCTGAAAATCCAATGAAATGACGTAAAAATCCTTAAAATTTCTGAAAATTACAATAAATTCCATACAACGAAAATAATCTGAAGATTAATTGTATTCAAATTCGACACATTTACACAATTCGCGCAATTTCCGTAAACCCAATTAGATTATCGATAATAATGTGTTGTTTATTATTTTCGTGATTAAAAATTGAAGACAAAAAATCGTCGATAGAAACGTCGGAAACTTCAATTCAATTTTAAGGGCGTGGAATCAAGAATTAAGCGAAAAAATATTTATTTTCGATACTTTTTGCATAAAACGAAGAATTTAAAATCTAACTTTAAAATTCAATATTTTCGTTTCACTTAAAAAATACTTGAATTAGATATTTTCTCGCTCTTTAGGTATAATTCTTGTTAAAAATAATTGATTAATCTTAGGGAAAAAATTCCAATTATATTTGTTAAGTAAAATGGAGAAATTAAATTTTTAGATTTGAACTTGGCTCCAACACCTGGTTTTTTTATTATTTATTATGTTTTGGTTCTGAGTTCTAAATATCTAACTAACAAAGAGAATAATAATTGTTTTTTTTGTTTGCTTGTTTATTGTTTTTTCTTAATTTATGCTTTTTTTGCTTTGTTTTCTAGTAATTTTATTATAAATTACTATTCAACGAATTTTTGTTATACATTTGAGTCACTTTTATTAAAAAATAATTATTTTTGATCGTAATCAATCCAAAAACTTCAAAACTTACTTATCGATATAAAACAGACAAAAGCAAACTTTATAAGTAAAAAAAAAATTTTTTTTTTTTTTTCGATGTACAGAATCAGAATTTATACATTAAAGCAGAAACTCCGCAGGAATCTTTTTTTGTTGACCTATGATTATCTAACTCATCCAGGGAAAAACTGAAAACATGGAAAATGGTATTTTAAGTAGAAATTTGTTGAAAATATCTATTTAATCTGCAAAATGCAAAATAGGTTTCTTCTCTCAATTTAAAATACAAAATAGAAAAAGGAATTTTTCATGTCTTTATGAATTCATACATTTTAGCAAAATAATTAAACATTTTTTATTTTCTTCAATATAAAATTTATTGAGGTAGCTCAAGACGTTTCAAGTTATGTAACGTACAAAAGTAAATAAAACAGAAACTATGAGTCTTAGGAAGAACTATGAAGGAAAAAAGTTTCGGTTTTTGCAGTCGATATTTTTTTTATTTAATCTTTTTTGTATTGAATCCTTTCTGTGGAGAGTATTTCACTTTTTTGTGAAGAAAATGGAAATTGTTCAGTTTTTAAACGCAGTTAAATTTTAAATGCTAAAACGTCGAAAGACGAGTAAAGAACAGGGTAAAGATGGAATAAGGAAGGACGGAAGGAAGGAAAGACGCCGTCTCTGGTCCGTATTTCTTTTTCGCGTTACGGCGCGGCATCCTTGTCGCATTGCTACCGCTTTGAATTCAGATTGCGGTGCGTTCGACTGGTTTTGTTTTCGGTCTTGAATTTATGCAATCCGCCCCGCCGTCGCTACGTATTTATATCCTTAGTTCCTTTGTGTGTTAATTTGTACCTGGGTCGAGGGGCGCACGCGTGCAATCGGAACACATGAAGAATGTCGTGTCTTCTTTTTAACCATTACTCCCAACTTGAGCAGTTCGTTAAGTGAATCATGAATTAGATTATTATGCCTCTGATGCATCAAACATTTCTGCATTAAAACCGGAATGACCGATTGTCATATTATTATATTACCATTTTATATCTTTTCACTTTCATTGTCGTCAATAATTACCTGACACTTATCAAACATTTTTCTTTGTTGCAGCACTTAAGGTGAAGTTGATGTTGAGGCGGCCAATCAATCAACTGGTGGCACAGGGAATTATGCCCCGTAAGTGTCTTTTGTTTATACGCAAATACACACAAACATAAACAATTAAACTCTGCGAAAGTTGCAGTTGTGCAATTATCAAAACAACATCCTTAGATGCTAAAATAGAGGTGATATTTATGATTAAAGTAGCTCTAGAGGCAGCAGGAATTATAAGCATAAAATGTTAGAAGGTCGTTGAATCACAAATTGAGTAAAAGTTTTTTTCTTTGTTAACAAGTTGCTTTTTTACAATTGCTAATGATTGATCCAATTATTGGTTAATTATGTCGAGGGATTAGTCGGGTAACTAGTTGAAATATGTGGGTCTTTTAAATAAGATTAACGTCATCAATTGGAGGCCGTGACTATTCCTTAATTGTTAGCTGAAGTTTTTGTAGACTCAATGGAGTTTGATGGATCCGGATGATTATCTGGATCTATAAACTGAGGATAAATGTCTTTACACAGTTTATCTACTCTGTTACAGCTTTGAAGACGCCACCTGCATTTTTTGAACAACGAAAGCAGTTGGAACGAGCGAAAACGGGAGATCTCTTGAAGGCGAAAATTCAACAAAGGCCTGGGAGAGATGAACTGGTGCGCCAGCACATTCTAGAAGACGTAGGACATGTGGATCCAAGCCTTGCCGAAAAGCAGCGAATGTTGAAGAAAGCGAGGCTAGCAGATCAACTTAATGATCAACTTAGTCATAGACCTGGACCTCTTGAACTTATCCAAAAGAATATTCTTCATACGGAAGAACCAATCGAAAGGGCAGTAAAGGGTTGGTGTTTGACAAACTTGAATTATTTTTTTGGAATATCTTCTTAAGTGTGAAATTATAATAGATTTTGCAACTTTCAGAGGGTCACATTCCCTTCAAGGCTACCTGTGAGGGCCAAGTTACGAAGCCCCAACACCCTGACCACTATATAAACTTTGAAGACGATTCTCAAAGTTCCGAAGGAGCGCCATCGCCTTCTTTGGAATCTAGGTCTGATGTTCTGGAAACTGCCGCAGCCTCCGCAGGAATTGTTACAGTTTCCTTGAGCATACCAACGACCGGTGGGGCTGTTGTTGTCACTTCTACGTCTCCTGTGTTTCAGCAAGCTTCGACGGAACCTTCGATACAGACTTTTGCTGATCTATGTAATTCTGTTGTTGGCAATCAGCAACAGCAGCATCAGGAGAGTATTCAACATAATCATCATGTTTCCACGCAGGTATGCATCTTAGCATTTCAGAGCATTAGAGGAATATAATATTATTGCAGTTTTTAATATCTAGTACTTGATGTTTTAATATCTAGTACTTCCAAAATCTGGTAATTTCTTAAACATGAATGGAATACAGAAATTAATCGGGAACAAATTTTGTGCTGCTGTTTACAGGCAAGTCAAGCGAATGGACCCACGTCGACGCTTCTCCCACTGGCACCAGCGCCGAGTCCCATGTCTCTGGGTTCGACGACATCCAGCCTGAGTCCACTTTCGAATATTTCGATAGCATCTCCTCCCGCTCCACCTCCTGCGGCCATCACCCCAAGGCCTCAACCGAGTCCGATCGCCGCCGCCACCGCCGCCTCCACATGTCAAAGGAGCGACGCGCCAGGCAAAGACAAGAATCGGAAGAAATCCAAAACCAAAAGTCAACCCAAAACACGTACAATCAAGTTTCATGAATATAAAGTAAGTTCATGATTTACGTCCACCTGCTTTTTCTTGTACAACACCTAATTGGTATATATGCATAATATTGTTTATGCAATACAAGTATAGTTAGTGAATACATTTAGTCTTTCATTGGAGATTATGAATGAAACCTGTATAAATTAGACAATTGGGAACGTGAACATAGAGTAAAAATATGCAAAGGGAAAAAAAACGAAAAGGAGGCACGTAAGACCGGTCAGTGAATCTCCGCGAAGCTCTCGAGAGTCGAGATCGTATCGGGTGATTAACTTTCGCGATCTCGGTTCGGCTCCAGCCAGAGCTACCTCGTTAGGTCTGAGTAATTCGAGCGCTAATTGCACTTAAGAGGGAGGAAGCCGAGAGGAAGGAGAGCGCGTGTTGTCCCGTAGGTGCCAAGCCCAACCTCGGTCCAACCGCTGAAGATGATATCGTGTGGTGAGAAAGCGTGCTGGACATTGGCAAAAGAAAATGAAAGAATGAAAAGTACTGTGAAGAATACACTGTTGCACGGACATGCCGTAACAGCGTAACACTCAATGTTGGGTTTCAATGTATCTACAAATTCATTTTACTTCTTCCCTGATTCTTTTTCTTTTTTTCTCTTTGCAAATACGTGTATTTATTACGATTGTTTGTAACGTGATAGAAATCTATATTCCAAGTACAAGTCTCCAATGGGACCAAATTCGTGGTTGTCAGTTTGAAAGCTCCTATCTCGAAATATACAGATGCACATCAATTTCGAAATAATTGGCTGAACAAGCTACAAGGATCTCTCTCGCGAATAAATAATTTAATACAATTGATATGATGATAGGGTCCTCCAAGTGTCCAAAAGACGTCCGTATCATCCATCCCACCTGGTCTCGGCTCGGCAGCACCCGACGAAACCAGCTATGAGTTGTTACTTCGTCAGCAGACACTATTTCTCCAATGGCAGCTCGAGTTGCAACACAAGGTAAGCCCAAAATGATGTCCTAAAGATATTATTAGTCTTAAAATATGATGAGAATTTTAAAAACTGAATTAAAAAAAAATGTTAAAAACACTAATTTCAATCTTTTGCTTGCAGTTCCCTCAAATCATACTTCCGGCTTCACAGAAGCCTCTTAATCTTCCGAGTAGCGGAGCCAGTGATGCTGGTAGTGTCAGTGGCAGTAGTGTTAATGCACCAAGCCCTGCCCCCTCAAATTCCTCAAACAATCCTACAGAGCAACCGCCATTGAGGCCTTTGGGCAAATTAGAAGACATGAAAGGTGAATATCTCTATTTTTAATCTTGATCTAGTGATATAATGTAGTCAAAAAAGGTTATTAAGTTGACCTTCTCTAACCACGTTTCTAATTGCAGTGAGTGATCTCAAAGTCGAGCTGAAGAGGCGGAATCTTCCTGTATCCGGATCAAAGCCACAACTAATCGAAAGATTGAAACCATTCACGGAATCGTCAAGCAATGGCTCCATGTTGAACTCCAATGGACCTCACGTTACTCATATGGGTCATATTTTGATGGATACCCCTGGACCGATGACGTTAGACGAGTCGAGCTCGCAAGCCAAAAGTCCAAGTTCGGTGCCTGTTAAGGATGAACCTTATAGTCCAAGGATGGATTCACCGCATGGCAGTGAGCATGATGATCCATCGAGCCCTCTTGGTGATGACATTATCAAAGAACAACGGAAACGTATTGAAGAATTGCAAAGAGAATTGTACAAGTCTCAACAGCAGCTTCAACAAATACGTCAAACCCAACCCGCGACTGTTCGTGCTGAAAAGTTAGTCCTCCAACAGCATATACAGAACAAGATGCAGCAACAGCAGTTGGCTCTTCACTTGCAACAATTACAGCATTTACAGCAGCAGCAACAACAGCAGCAGCAGAAACAACAGCAGCAGCAACTACAGCAGCAACATCAACAAACTCCACAGCAGGCTCAACAACAAACACAACAGCAACATGCTACTTTCCAACAACTAAACGCTAAGGCTAGTTTAGCAGCTTATTTACAATCTCAGCCTAACAACAGCACTGCTGTTTTAGACTCGGCAACTTTAACAGCGATAAATAATAAAAAGAATCAAGTAAAAAATAATACCACTGTACAGTTGCCTGCAGCAATAGTTCTCAATTTAGCGAAAGCGACCAAGTTGAACGGTTCGTTGTTGGGTGCCTTAGTAGCTCAAGCACAAACGCAACAACCAAATTCGACGGCGGAAGACATTAAGCCACCTCCACCTCAATATGACGAAGCTGCCAAATTATTAAAGGTCAAGATAGAGCCTGCTCAGAAAAGTCACATAAAGAGTCAAGTTGTCGATGACGTTTTAGAAATTCTAATAAAGAATGGAGAACTTCCTCCTAGTGCAGCACAAGATCCAGCAACACCAACAACGCCAAATCGTCAGTTGCCTCAAAATCTTGTTTTTACAACCTCAGGAGAAAATGCGTCGCAGTCCTTAGTTTTTGCTGCAACGAGTCCAATTAGTCCAATCAGTCCAGTGGCAATGGATGTTTCTCAAGGCGTTTGTTCTAGTCCCGCGGCAACTTCGCCACCACCACCTCCGCCTCCTCCACCACCATTACCTCTTGCCACGTTTTCGGTCCAGTTGCCGACTGCACTGCAACAACTTCAGGAACAAGATCGAGAGCACCGACAAGAAGATATATCATCTTTCAATGCGGATCTTTTATCCTCTGCTGAAGTCGAATTAGACGCAGCTATGCTGCTAAGTCCACAGTCCATACAAACAGGTTCTCCTGATTCTCAACCTCCACAAGAAGTGACGTCCTCAGATAATGCTAACCTGGACCTGAAGGTAAGGATCATCTCTTTTGTCAATCTAGAATAAATCTTATTGAATTGGAAATTTTTAAATAAAATAATCAAATTATTTTTCAGGAACTTGGCCTTGATTTGGAGACATTGGACACAATGGATTTTGGTCAGTTGGATTGCGATTTGGGTGTAAAAATGTCAACACCTCAAGAATTAATGGATATCGGAGATATGCCAATGGATATGGACGACTCAGACTGGCTCGATTCTTTGATGCCTCAGTCACCACCACCATCAACGAGCACAATTCATCGACCAAGTCCACCACCAGTTCATACATCCACGAACGAATTCTACGATCCTTTGTTGTCTAACAGTCAAGATCCCTTTGAACTTTTTGGCATGGAAGACGCAGACTTCAAAATGTCTTCCGATCTCTCGTTAACCTGGGATAAAGTTGACTTCGCTACCTAGCCAGAGGTGCTTTATCGATATTCATTCTTGTGTACTTAACTAGGAAAGATAATAGCAAAGACTTGATCGGACACAACAATGAATTTTTGTGCATTATTCAGCATAATAGACTGGCACGATCATACATGTTCCATGCATCTAATTAAAAATTTTGCCACTTTTATATATTCTACCTAAGGTGTACTAAGCCAACTGTAGCAATTGAGCAGCTCAAACTGTAAAAGTGCATACTAATGTGTTTTATCAGGACATTGCGTTAGTGATTAGTAGCCTAGGGAGGTTGGTAACCTTGGGCTGTATAAAACTAGATAATTATAGAATAATTATCACAAATCGATTTAGTTTCAAGAATCAGAAGCAAAGCTTCATAGTTCCCGATAAGGATTACATTAATAATCATACCTTTAATTAATAAGTTATTAAAGAACCTATCCAAAGCAAATGGTTCAGTAGAAACAGAATTGATGCGGTAAGGTCATCTAATAAAAGTGACTCTATAAGTTGTGTGCGTTATGAATGTATAGAAAGTGAATGGTATTAATTTTCATGCAGTCATGATTATGATCCAAATTCTACCTGTATTTACAGTCAATAATTGTACTCAATTTTTCTTAAAGTATATTTTACTTTATTTTATTTTCGCTCGTGTATTTTATATGTACCATAGTTTTTCATTGAAGCTTTTGCTTGTGATGATGGTGCTAAAAGATTTTATAAAATCTAAACTTATAGGTAAAGAAGCGATCATGAAAGTGTCTGCAGAAATAATTAATGAAATCTACAAAAAACAACTCCAAAGATATCTTATCGCAGTTTGCAGCTAGAGCCACATATATATTATTTCACCTGTGTCGTGTTTTGCTTCAAATTTAATAACCACGGATAGTGTGTGCGTCATACATACGACTAAGTCATGCCATTAATCATACTTTCAGAAAACCCTTTACTACTTAGAAGACAAAGTTATTGAAATGCTAAAAACTTACATATAAACATTATTATAAAGATATGTGCTTGAAGCATGTTTTAAATTATGTAGCCCTGCAAAAAGTCTCTTATTGAATTGGATTACACACCAAAACCTTCGGATGCGATACGAAGTAAAAAAAAATCTTATTGGAAATTAGTGAATCGCATTTACGAATAATCTCGCACTCAAAATTGAATACTTTTACTTAGAAATTTTTTGCAGGAATCAATATGCATGAAAGAATTTTAAAAATTGATTCTTTGAAATTAGATGAATTTTAATTGTCCGACCAATATATTAAATCAACTGTTGTTTACTGAAACGATGAATATTAATCAGACTTTCGGGTGCAATTGCGTATATTCATTAAGAGCATGTGATGTTAGAAAGTACACTTTAATCATTATCGATTTGTACAGAGTATATGAATAGCGTAGATCTGGAATGGGTATACTGTGCATCATATACGGCATTGCGCGATTATTCGCCAGTTTTCCCTCATTAACTTTCTTGTTGAGTTGCGACATTCCATGTTTTCGAACTGAAATAAACAAGAGAAAAAGAGATTAAGCAATGTCCGTTTAAGACTTGATTATCAATATAAAGAAATGCAAGTGATAATGCAAAAATACGTTTTGTTGAAAGTAACATTTATGCTTATTGGTTTTCACTTTATGACCAGTTTCAAGTTGGGAAAGAAAACCGGCAATTTTAAGGGTGTTCCTCATTTTACTTAAATTCAAAATCTAACTTGAAAACTCTGTTTCTTCGTTTTATATATATAAAAAAAAGTATTAAAATTAGGAAATTTTTCGCTCTGTACACAGAATTCTATTTAAAAAATGAGTACCACTGTAAAGCGGAAAAATTTCTAATTATAATATTTGTCGAGTAAAATGAGGAAATCAAATTTTGAGCCTAGATTTCCCAGCTTTATCCAGAAATAAAAATGTAGTCATGAAATTGAACCCAGAAATCACTGCATTTACGGAAAGAATACTAAAATTCAATTTGATCCAGTTTGATTTGCGGGCCTGTTCTGAAAATATCGTTTCCTTTTTTATTAACTCTTGAATTTTTTATGCATTTAACTCTACAAAATTCGAGATTAGAGAAATACAATGTCAATGTCAATGTCGAATGAAGCATATATAGAGTCACAGAAATGAAATCCATTATGACGTAATTATCTATAATCAATGATCAGAAGGTGGTAGTAAAACGTAAAAGTCTTGTCGCTTGCCATCGCATATAGCTTCATTGCACACCTGAGATCATTACCCGTTGCCATGACAATAAAGGTTTTATTGTTCTGTAAAATTGTAATATATACATACATCTAAGCATAATTACAGTAATACTTATAAGTATATAAATCGAAAAATTGTATTAGGATGCGCTAGGCCTATCACTACTAATTTGTTTTTAGCTTTAAGATTAAGTGCTTGACGATTATTAGAAATGACTGCTAGATTCAGTCATTGTTTGAAGGCGAATCCTTGTCAGTGAAGCTGTTTAACTTTTTGTGTGGGTGATACGGTCATGCCTGTATATTGATTGATTTCAATTACGACGAATTGATAATCATAATAATTATTTTGTTAGGCTGTGCGAATCTGGTAGTCTGCCGTCGAAGGTGCATGTCAAGAAAAATCGAATGAGTTTCGATATAACGCTTTGTGAATATTTACATAATATTATTGAAGAAAAAAAGAGGCAAAAATAGAAAAATATTTTGTATGAGTATATTGCAACGACGAAAAGTTGATTTTGTTGAGTATGTATAATTGAATTTAACTTGTACTTGTAATAATCTAGTATTTACCGCTAGAGAGAGTGTTATTTATTTTTATTTGTTGCAAATTTATCGATTGCCTTCCATTTGAGTACATAATAAATAAATCAATATAAATTTCGGTGTACTGATTTACTACCCTTATTTGTAATCACGAATTAATCAAGAAGAATAGGTAAACCCATTTTTATTTTAAGTCAAATTGAATATTTCGAAAATAGAAATATTAGAAATGACTTGCCTTACCATGACGCACTTTTACTACTTATATCGTGGGTTGTGCCGGATTAAGTAGTAAAAGCGTGTCAAGGTAAGACATATTAAATTTTGTTAACTATCATATTTGAATTATAATACAGGAAAAGGAAGTTAAATTTAAAAAATTGTAAATTTAAGTAATTGGATAAGGGAAATTATATGTCTTGTCATTATGTACCTTTACTACTTAGAATGTGTCATACCAAGTAGTAAAAGACGGTCAAGGTAAGACATGTCGGTTTTTTCGATAAATTAAAAATAATCCTCATGACTGGAAAAATATTCTAAAAATTATTAAACAAATGAAATCGCTAAAAAATTATTAGAAATGTTTCAAATCGATTACAACTTGTGTGAAGATTTTTGTTACATTTCATAGGTGGAGCCACTGTTACTACTTTTTGATGATCGTTTGGATGAAACAAGAAGTCAACGAACGTATTCGGTGTCAATTTTCGGGTGAAGTGACGTGAGTTCCTGTTTTTGTGTCCAAGTGAATTTTCCAATCGATTCAAGAACATCACGAAGATCTTTCTGAAGAATGACACATTTATTCTTGACATCCGTAAGTAATGACATTGACATTCTCTAATATCCGGAACCATGGAAGTCTTACTCTGGCCCGTGCTTTCCATTATTTTATTATTAACTGTATTTCAGAATTAAAGTTTTATTTGAACATTTTTATCCTGTGAAGTGCTATTGACACTCAAACTGAACATTTTAAAATAAATGTAAATGGTTGACAGGAAGTAGAATTGTAGATATTTTAGAAAAATAGTGATGGCAGTCATTGCACCTTGAGGGTATTTTTACCTTGACATCTCTTATTTTCGATAATGTCGAATTTTAATTTAAGAGATGAAAGGAAGTCGAAGGAATGATTAAGTCGAAGGAAAAACATTATTATTATTACTTTATGTCATCCTTTCTATTAAAAAAATTGCATAATACGCAGCCGCATGCAGTTCGCTGGCCGTTTGACGTCATTCAATACTGCGCCTGTCACATGTTTTGTCATTAAAATCCCTAAATGACGTCACAAATCGATGACGTCCTTCGTATCTTCCCGGCACTATTAAAGAACTGTTTACTCGCATTATTGAATAGCAGGCATGCATGTCCTTTTTACTATTCATTCAATTTCAGGCACATTTTAGATTAATTTTCAAAGGAAATGTTTCTTTGGAAGATCTATTATGTAACATATTTATTCCGTAATATATTTTTAATGAGAAAAGTCCGGAAGTGGAACTAATTAAGGAGGGATTTTATATTTAGTTTGAATATTTCACAAGATTGTATTTTTCCTGTTGATATTATATTTATGTGGACAACAGTTTTTATTTTTTTTGTATAGAAAGTAGAACCCTTAGGGTTTTTTAGTTATAGATTAATATACGGAAAATAAAACCTGATTGGTCCGTTAAGTTTAAATACTCTTAAAGCTAAGTAACTTAATGCTTTCATGGATTCTTATACACATTGCATTTTTCTGTTACAGTTTTAGATGCGAAATCTTTAATGAATTGAATGGAATCACCTTTAGTATCGCGAAGAAAACCTTCTTTTAAAAATGATTGGTTTAATATAAATAATTAATTTAATTAAAGTAAAGACATCATTTTTTTGCGGTATTTAAGTAAATATTTAATATTTGGAACTAAAAGTTGAAAAGTCGGTACGAACGAATTTCTGAGATGCTTGAGAGTCGAAGATTCTTTCTTCCTCTAATAGATGTCGTAACAGGCTTCCAAATCGAATACTTGTATATAAAGTTCAAAATTTATGTTAAATACTAAATAGTAGATAAGTAAATACTAAACAAGTAGATAATAAAATCTTTTATATAAAATTATGCAATTTTATAACATCTTTAACGATTTTTATGTTAAAAAAAGCTAGTCAATAATGATTTTGATGATACTGATGATACTCATCTGATGACATGGCCTTACAATCTATGAAATATTCTAGATTCATGAGAAAAATTGCTATAGTTTCGAAAATTCATTTACATTAAAAATGAAATTGATCTATAAAAATTCAATGATGATATTATACTTATAAATAATTTACTACCATATTAAAATATAAAACTACCATATAGATATATAAAATTACACCATTTATAAAAATATGTACCGATAAGAGTTTTATAAGACGTATAGTTTCTCAATGTTGCAAAATATTGTGTGTTTTCATGCAGCCTGCATGTACAGTGCAAACAGCACTGTTGATGAAAAACAAAATAAGAAACACAATAAAGCTTTATCTCCGAGACACGTCACTGGGAATGGTATTTGAATCAGGGCGTTGCACGTCTCGATCAGATTATCTTTGCAACGTATGGCGCCGCAACGGTGCACACATATATATATATAATTCATACTCGTACGCATATTGTGTTGAATGGTTGAATGAAAGAGGGGAAAGTAACAACGCATTTTCATTCTATTCATGAATATATCTTTTTAATTATCTAAATATGGGAATATAGCAGTGATGTAATAAAAAATTTATTCCTTCTTGGTGTATCTTTTGAAAATCTGTTTTAACCCACATTCGATGGGCGTCTCGAAGTTTATATATTTCTGAGAAATATATAAATATATTTAATTTTATTCGAAGAAATCTTACAAAATGTTAATGATTTCAACAAATAATTTCCTGATAGCAAAAACGGTTTTGGCAAACCGAAAAAGTCATATTAAAATGTAATACAAGTATTCGATTTTTCTATTTATTTATTGTGTCAGATATACTTTTACATCGATAAACAAAATTCTCACTATTTAAAAAAAGATGCAAGCATTCAACATTTTACTCCAGGCCAGCTTGCTTGCGCCACATTTCGGTATTTTGAGCATTCGTCTAGGAATTGACCGTTTCCAAATGGCAATTGAATAATGTTGATGTCATACTCCGAGTTAACTTGAATGGCATTCATTGTTGGTATTTGTAACTTATTTGTGATTTCATCTTCCTGGAATGCTCCCGTGATAGGATTCGGAGCGCCACATCGAGTTTTTGCAAGTATGCAGGCAGTGGTGTTCACAAAAATTTGCGCCAACTGAACTTCTCCAGTTGCACATATAGATATAGGCAGTAGTTGAAGAATCGCTTCTCTAAGGCACTCCCTTATCTGTCAATTGTAAATATTACTAAAAATTTTATTATTCAAAATTGTTGTCTAATATTAGTTCATATTATGTGAACTTCGAATCGAATTTATATTTATTTTTACTCTTGCAGTCTGAATTATTAAATCTTACTAATTAATAGTAGTTTATTACTAATTCAAGTGATGGAAAGTCGTTTACTATAAATTAGTAAAAAGTTGCCAACTCGTTATTAAATGTAATATCTAGTATTAAAGTATTATGTATTAGTAGCTAAAGGAAATAGTAAATACAGGGTGGCTACATGTCAGGGAAGTCAGGGAAATTTCAGGGGAAAAAAATTTGTCAGGGAAAATAAAAATTTACATTTATGCTAATTATGTTATTTTCTAACGGATTTTAGAGACATTTCAAGGATTTTGAAGGACTGTCTAGAATTTTCAGGCATTCTTTGAGATTCTTTGGGTTTTCTAATGATTTCAAGAGATTTTTATTAATTGTAAAAGATTTTAAGAGATTTCTAGGAATTTAAAGAGATTGTAAGTGATTTGTATAATATTTAAAAGATTTAGTGCAATTTTAAAGGACTTCATGAAATTTTAAGAGATTTTTAAAAAAGGTAAAGGAATTCAAAGAATTGTAAGGAATTTTAAAGGATTTCATGAGATTTTTATGATTTTGAAAAGATTTTGTGGAATTTTACAAAATTTTAAGAGATTATTACGTATTTTAAAGGTTTTCAAAGTTTAAAGAGTTTAAAGAAATTTTCAGGGATTATAAATATTTTCGTTGAATTTTGAAGGATTTTAAAAGGGTTGTCAAAATTTTAAGAAATTTTGATTTATTTCCTAAAGAGATTTTAAGGGATTTGATTGAAATTTTAAAAAATCTCACAAGATTTTTATGATTTATAGAATTTAATGATTTAATTTTTATGTTGTAGAATTTTATGGAATTTCAATAGGTTTTCAAGAATTTTACGAGATCTTTACGTATTTTAAAAGGTCTTAATGTTTTTCTTGGAATTGTAAAGAATTTGAAGAGATTTCCAATAATGTCATAAATTTGAGAAATTTTTGCGAATTTTAAATGTTGTGAAGTGATTTTTTTGAAAGAGAGAGATTGCATTTTAAAAGATTTTAAAGTACTTCGTGTAATTGTAAAGAATTTTAAGTAGCTTGTAAAAATTTAAAGAAATTTTGACATTTTTAAAATTATTTTAAGTCATTTAAAGATGTTTCTAGGAATTTCAAAAGATTTCGTAAATCTGAAAGATATTCACGAGTTTTAACTGCTGTCAGGTGATTTTAAATTTCAAAAGATTTAAAGCGATATTATACGAAATGAAAAAAAATTTCAATATTATTTTTACGGAAAATTTGTGTTCGCATTTTTAATAGTTTTTGTCTGAAAGTCAGGTAAATAAAAAAATTAAATCTTGTAGCCACCCTGAAATAAATAAATTTCTTTAAAACTACTAATTATTTACTAATTCACTTAGTAAAATTCTTAATAATTCGGATTGCGAGAGTTGTCCAGATTTCAATTAATATGCAATATATACACAGTGAAACTTGTAGTGCAAGAGGTCAAGAAGTGGAAGAATGTTGTGTGTTCTAAAATCTAAAGAAATTAATTAAAAAATATCTTTAGCCAAAATTAATAGTTTCACAAACATATTTATATTCGGATGACGCAGCAGTACCTAGATTTTCTTACTCAAATTTGAAAAGAAAAAGAAAACATTTCCGAATTTCACGCAATGGGAGGTCAGTGAATTGAATTTGACGCATTTTCTTTTCTTCTTTGATGTTAATATACCATTTCGTTATTAGAAATTGAGAGCACGTACTACCCTTGAATCCAGCTGTTCAATTATCATACCGAAAAGGATCTCGAGGATCGATGGGTTCTGCTCCCGGCCTAATGGTCTGCGAATCTGGTGCTCGATCCTTCGTTTCCACGACACAAATGGGTCGTGTAGGAGGGCGAGAGGATATTCTTCTCCAGAAAAAAGGAATTTTTTTCTCCGATCTCCATGACAATGCAGGCGATTGTCCACTTTCTGTTTGCGATGGAAATTCTTTCAGAGCTTCCTACGTTTTTTCATATTCAGAGAAATAGTTTTATTATACAACTAGAAATTGTATATATATAATATATATAACAAGTTATGCAAATTAGGTGTACTCAAGTCTGGAATTATTTAAAAAATAAATTGAAGGTTGAAATACTGACAAGGCGAGATTGCATCTTCCTTCCACGATCCAGCCTAATTTTTGTATTTACATGTGTGGGATATAATAAAAATAAATAAATTGCAATAAAAATTAATTTATATACATGAAATGTGCAATATTAGTGAGACCAAATTGAAAATCTTATTAAAACCGAATAAAACCCTAATTCTACTGTGCAAATTGGGTTGAAGTCTCAAACATTTAGTCTGACGATTTTTTTTTTTAAATTTTTTGGAATAATAATAAAAAAAAAGTTTCCATTCTTCCCAAAAGTCAAAATTTTTATTTAGCAAATTTAGAGAATACTTAGAGGAATTTTAAAGAATTGTAAAAGATTTTAAATAATACTAAGGAATTCCAAGAGATTTTATAAGATTTCAACAATTGTAAAAGGATTTCAAGAGATTTCACAATATTTTAAGACATCGGACTTGATTTTAAGGAATTTTAAGAGATTTCAAGATCAAGATATTTCAAGACGTTATTTATTTACTAGCAGAAATTTATCCGGCGTTTTCGGAGATTTTAAGAGATTGCAAGTGACTTTGACGAATTTCAAAGATTTTCATAAAGACTTTAAGTGGTTTTAGGGAATTTCAAGATATTTTAAGGTATTTCATTAGATTTTAAGGAACTTCAAAGGATTTTTTTAAGAGTTCAAAACAGTTTTAAGGGATTTTAAAAAAATTTTTGAAAGATTCCTATAGATTTCACAACATTTCAGGAAATTTCAAATAATTTTAATGAATTCCAAGAAACTTATGAATACTTTTAACGACTTCAAGACATTTAGAATGATTTAAAAGGATTTAAAGTGATTTTCGGGAATTTAAAGGAATATTAAGAGACTTTAAAGAATTATTGCAAAAGATTTTTAAGTATTTGTAATTTTTATTTTTATTTCTAATCTTAAAATGACTTGAAATTCTTTCTTGTCTTCTGAAAATGTGTTTAAATCGTTTAAAATATATTAAAATCCCTTAGAGCTCATTAAAATATATTGAAATATCTTAAAATTTCTTCCAATTCTTTAAAATTCGTTAAAATCAGTTAAAATGTTTTGAAATCTTGTGAAATCTATAGAAATTTCTAAAAATGTCTGGAACGGCCTTTTGATAAATATAAAAATCCCCTGAAATCTTGTGAAAACTCTTCAAAATCTTTAAATGTTTTGAATTCTTCTAAAAATCCTTTCAAGTTCATTAAGATATCTTGAAATTCTCCGAAATCACTTAAAATCTCTATAAAATCCCTTGACATTTTCTTATAAAAACTCGGGCAATGCCGAATAAATTTCTACTAGTAAAAATAAAAATAAAATGATTTTGGGAGTATGTTTTTATACCTTAATCCAATAAATGCAAAAAAAAAATTAAATAAAAATGTTCATCAAACTAGACGTCTGAAACTTCAACCCCTACTGTGCAATTGGTTCATTCTATTGAATGTGCATGTGCAATTTAAAATCACACTTAAGCATACCAGAGCGTCTTTATTGACCTGTCGTACACACTCTAAGAATGTGCAGTAAATTATTGGTGGATTCGATCTCGAGTTAATATTATTGGTTGCATTCTGCAAAAAGAATATTCTGGGTTTATTTTTGCGTTAAAATTTCGTAATATAATAGCAATTTAATTTTGAAACTCACCCTTAAGTATCTTTGGCAGTGACCATAGTTCGTGGAGTTAAGATACTTGTCAGCACAAGCAGCCATAGTCAACAATGCCGGATATCCAGTTGATTGACTATTGGCTCGGAAGAAACAACCATAACAGGCATCTCGTTCCAAAGTATTACTTCCTTGTGATTCGTTGCACAGTTGGTTTAAAATTTGTACGATTTTTACACTGGATTTAACAAAAAATAAGCTTTGAATTTGGAAATAATGAGAGTTATTTAATTGAAATTAAAGTTATTTAATAAAAAAAAATTAATTAAAAAAACGTGCACATACTTTGTAATGCTACCTAATATTTTGGTGAATCCCTCGTAAAGGACGCCATCGTTAAAATTCATAGTGAATAAAAAAATAAATGACAAGATGCGTAATAATTTTGATGCTAGCGTCATTCTCGTTGTAAATTTATTTTCACTATGTGTTTAAGTAGGATAGCGTTTCAAGTTTTATATGCAGTTTCTGATCACAGATAGTCACTACCAGGGTCGCATATGGCAATGAATATAATATAGGAATAATAGCTTTCATGATGCCGAATACGCGGATGCAGATATGACATCTGACCTAATTAGTGCTATTCGTGAATGTGAATGTTCTGGAAATTTTAAAAAATACAAAGTAATCATTTTAAATGCTCGCCCTTATTATAGTTCGTCCTCGATCATTATTATAATAACATCATGATACTCTCTCAATCTGATTTAGTTAAATTTTATTAATTAATAGCATAGTTAATTCTTACTAATTAACTAATTTAGTTTGGGAATTCCATTTTCTCAAAATCGGCCAAGGCTTGGCTGCCATATTGGGCCAGACTTTGGCTGATTCTCGTAAAACATGATTCGCTGTAGAAAAAGTGACATTAGACCGATTAAAATGTCGATATTGGCCCAATAAAATTAGCCGATCTTTGACTGTCTAAATTGCAGGGCCTAAAATGTATGTGTAGTACGCACACTTTGTGTAGTACAAATTTCAAAGTGTGCAGTCCGAAATAAAAAAGTGTGCAGTAAACAATATTTATAAATATTGATTTCAACTATTTATTTAATATCAAAATGATTTAAATTAATCTATACATATAATATATAGTTGAAAAAATAACGATTCTCGAAATTTCTTGTCCGGGAAGGAAGGTGGGGGAAAAAGTGTGTAGTCCAAAATTTAAAAGATTTTAGGCCCTGCTAAATTGGACCAAGTCTGGGTCATTGGTTTGAAGTTTCAGACGTCTAGTCTTACGAACATTTTTATTTTATTTTTTTTTTTTGCATCTCTTGGATTAAGAATACCTACTCTCTAAATCTGAATTAGTGAAAAGTGGGTCACTAATTTACTTTAGTGAAAATTTTTATTAATTATTAGTTATATTTCACTATATTTCAATTCGCAGTTTTCTAAAGTTTTAGTCAAGAATGACTAACAATTGGTAGAATTTTTCATTAAAGTAAATTAGTGACCTACTTTTTACTAATTCAGATTTAGAGAGTAAAAAGTTCCCAAAATCATTTTATTTTTATTTATTTGCTAGTAGAAATTTACCCTGCGTTGCCTGGGTTTTTAGGAAATTTTAAGGGATTATATAGATATTTTAAGTGATTTTACATTTTAAGGAATTTCAGGATATATTTTAAGAAACGTTAAAGGATGTTTAAAAGAATTCAAAACAGTTTAAGGATTTTTAAGAGATGAAATCCGTTAAAATCCCTTAACATTACCTGAAATTCTTTAAAAACTTTTAAATCTTATGTCTTAAAATTGTTTAAAAATATATAAAAATTGCTTAAAGTTCATAATCTCTTGAAATATCTTAAAATCTCTAGAAATATCTTGAATTCACTTTAAATTCCTTAAAATTCGTTAAAACCAGTTGAAATGTCTTGAAATTTCGTGTAATCTCTGAAAAAAATCTATTAATACTTCTTTTCAACTCTTTTAAAAATCCCTTAAAATTACTAATAAGTCTCTTGAAATCCCTTAAAATCTTTATCAAATTTAAATTCTCTAAAATTGCTTCTAGTAAATAAATAAAAATTTTGGTTTTATTTAATTTTTTACATTTCTTTTGCTTTTTTTTTATTGATTCTTTATTAAATTATAATTTTTTCTAATAATTTTAAGGAATTTCAAGAAATTTTTATGACTTTTAAAATATCTTATGGGATTTAAAAGACTTAAATATTTTCCAGGGTATTTTATTGGGGGATTAACATTTTTTTACATTATATCAAAAATCACAAGAAGGGCAAATTCGAAAAGGGCATAAATTAGTCGGTAAAAAAAACTTTAACCCGGAAAAGATTGAAATAGACAGGAAGAAAACCGGAAAAACCCGGGAATTTCCAATTCCCTGATCACTAGACACCCTGCTTTTATAGTGGACTTTTTTAAGTGAAACATTTTGGTAATTGTCCGATATTTTGGTAAAATTAAAAGCACCTTCAAAAAACTCTTTAGATGCCTAAGATTAAATAAAGTCTCTTAAAATCCCTTGAAAAATTTAAAATCCATTCAAGTTTTCCTACTCCTTGAAATCTTGTGATATCTGCTGAAAATCCAAGTATAGAATAATGTAATACTTGATAATAATTATATATATGTCCACCTGCGACATATGGAAGTGTTTTTAGGGCTTCTCGTTCCATCACCGAAGTTAAGCAACGCTTGGTTCGGTTATCTTCGGGATGGGTGCCCGTGTACTAAAATTTAATAAATTATTATTATTTTTCTAAATGTATTTCTGTTTCATATTTTGAAAAAAATACCATTATTCAAATAAATAGAATTCATTAAAAATCATTTCTGATAATATGTAAAGACTCTGTGAATAATTTTTTTGATTTCTTATTTATGTAAATGATCATTTTTCTAAAATATTGAATTCTGTGCCCGGATGATTTTTTTTAGACTTTAGAATATGGGTTCTTATCAAAATATACCCATAAACATATCCAAGCAGTAATAATCATTTATGATAAGAAATAATGACTCTGTGAATATTCCTCGATCTTCCCCTTTAGGAAAATGTTCATTTTAAAAAAAAATTGAACTCTGTGTTCGAATAGCCTGAAGTTTCCAAAAAAAATCATTTGGGCACAGGGTTCAATTTTTTCGAAAAATGAACATTTTCCTAAAGGAGGAGTTCGTAGAATATTCACATCACAGTCTTTATTTCTTATTATAAACGATTGTTACTGCTTGGGAACGTTTATGGAGGTGTTTTGATAAGAACCGATAGCCTGAAGTTTACAAAAAAAATCATCCAGGCACAGAGTTCAATTTTTTCGAAAAATGAGCATTTTCCGAAAGGAGAAGATCGAAGAATTTTCAGAGACTCGTTATTTCTTTTCAGAAATGTTTGGTATTACCTGGATGTTTTTATTGGGATGTTGTGATAAGAATCCATAGCCTGAAGTTTCCAAAAAAAATCATCTGGGCACAGAGTTCTATTTTTTCGAAAAATGAAGATTGTTTTCAAATTCGGCAAATTGTAAACAAAAAAAATCGTCCGAAGAGACGTCTGAAACTTCAGTCCAATATAAAACGAAGATTACGAACGATTCAATTACAGTTCAATTACTTTGACATTTTGAGGAATATTAAACAATTCTAATTTATTAAAGAATGTCAATAAATATTCCTCTAAATAAATAGTAATTATCATTAATAAAAAAATGAATTTTCGATAAAATAAAGGTATTTTAATTGTTATCATAGAATTTTAAAGAATTTAAAGAAGTTTCTGGTAATTTTAAGAGATTTAGAAAGGTTTCTGGGAATTGCAATAAAGTTCTCTGCTTTTTAAAAGATTTGATGCAATTTTTAAGAATTGTATGGAATCTGACGAGATTTCTAATACTTTTAATGGATTTTCAAACGATTTAAAGGATTTTTAAATGTTATCACAATTTTAAAGAATTTGAACAAGTTACTGGGTATTGAAACTTGTGCACGAATTTGAACTGATTTCAAGAGATTTTTATGACTTTAAACATATTTTATGAGATTTAAAAGATTTAAACATTTTTCAGGGTATTTTAAAGAGGGATGTGAAAATGTTGTTATGTTTTTTCAAAAATCACAAAAAGATCAAATTCAAAAAAGGCATACATTGGTCGGAAGGAAAAAACTTTAGTCGGGAAAAGACTAGAAAAGAGTGGACGAATACCGGGAAAAACCCGGGAATTTCAAATTCCCTGATCACTAGACACAGACACCCTGAAAACTTATGTCTCGAAAAAAGAATATTATTTTAAATGTTTAAGTGCTTTCTATTTGAAAATAACATGAAAATTCGATCATTTTTTAAATTTTTATGATAAAATTTCCAGCTGTAGAAATAATTTGAGCATCTAAGTATTCTAAGCAAGGTGGGATGAAGATGAAGCTTCCTATTAGAGAATAGGGTGTTTTTTCATCTCTCATGAGGAAAGTAGGAGAAAGTGCGAAACAGGCTATGTAGGCGGGAGGGAAAATGTGGGAGACGATCGAGGAGTGGAAGAAAGGGAGGATCAATACTTGTGCACTGAGCCTTAGGAGAGCGCAGGACTATGTAACTGGAATGTCCCGTGGCCAAGCTTCGGGTGCTACAATAAGTAACCCAGAGAAACTATTTACAGATTTGTAAATAAATTTCCCTTCAACATGATATTTAGTTTAACCACTCAAATATTTCAATTCAAAAATAAAATCTTATGTTAAAAAAGAAGTCTTATATTAAAAAGAAGTCTAATATTAAAAAAGAAATTTTATGTTATAAAAGAAATCTTACGTTAAAAAAGAAATCTTATGTTATAAAAAAAGAAATATTATGTTAAACAATCTTATTATTTATGTTTAATTCAATCTTTCTGTACTCGAAAGCTTTTATATAAAGATCAGGGGAGGAAAGTACAAAATTTGATCTTGGAAGATTTTGGCAGTTTGATCTATTTATAGTCTGTCGTTGTTTTGAGTAGGATATTGTGTAGAACTGATGAGGGATTAATTTAAATAAATTAGAGATGAAATTGCTTATGAATTATTTCCAAGGAAAAGTTTTTCAATTGATTGGGTATTTGAAGATTTAAACCTGAGTGCAGTATTGCAATCAGGTACACTTGGGTGCAGTACTAGTACGTGACGTAAATGGAAAAGTGGGGGCGAGTGACGTCACTGGTCGATAAACTCCGTTCTTCTTCTTGGGAGTATATAGTACTATAGTACTATAGAAGGGGTTGTGTTTGCAAGCTCCCTGCAGGTGGTTGGTTTTATTCAGCATTCAACTATTATGGGACACTGAATGTTTACCAGGCTTATTCATATTTTCTTCCAAGGTTTTTAAGGCAAAAACAAAATAATTCATAGTTCTTGCATTAATATAAATCACTATGATCGAACTATAGGGGGAGGATTCACGTCTCGTGATGGTGATTTATAATTTACTGGACACTAATGAACTATATGTATAATTTCAATAGCGGGAATCGACCCCAAGCACAAAAACATCTGACACAGATGTTCCAGGTGAGATCGGCGCTAATGATAGAAATAATCGAATGCTGCTTTAAATTTACTTTTAAAAATGAGGGTATCGGAAATTTTCATAAAAATAGAGTTAATCGATAGGAAAAATCTTTGAAAAGGATCTCTTCATCATCTAGTTCAAGTCCTTTAAACCATTAAATCGCAAACTCACGCGGGCGTACAGATCGATTTTTTCCGCATGTGGCCTTTGGAGAAAAGACGCATGAAGCCCACGCTGCCCAGTTAATTTTTTTTTCGCTTGCACTATTGACGTCATGCATTCCATTGCCTACCCTCAACTACCTACGTATATATATATATATATATAGTTATAAAGTCTTCGGCAAGTGCGCAAGAGAAAATATACCTAACGAATTTTCAGGTAGAATTGTATCAAATTCAATTCCTTTCGGAATAACAAACTACCCACCCTGTATTCCGGGTATTGTCGTCCATTAACTTTATTTCTTTTTTAATTTTCGAAATTGCAAACGAACTGCACCATTGCTGCTGTTAGCAGATTAAACTCGTATCTTCACGTTACATGAGCGTGAAACGTGTACGGAAAGCGTGTAGAAGTTACGTCGACGCAACGAAAGACTCGTAAAGATTATTTTGCTTTTGTTAAGAGTTTTAAAAGGCGAAATTTTTGGGGAATATTATTTAATTTTGACTTTTTTTTATGTTAAAAACACTAAAAACAGAATTGAAGTCTATTTTTTAAATTCTAGCGGAAAAAGCAACTTCAAGTACTCAATTTGTAGATGACGCATCAGTACTCATAAAATTTATACGGCGCTTTTAAACCTTACAAATAAGTTCGCCTCCCAGTAAGTCTTTTATGAGAGACAATCAACAGTGTTGGATCTCATTTTTCTTTAGCTTCATCAAGTTCAATATTTTAATTAATCCTCTCTTTCATTATAAATGATGAAAGATGTAAAATATTCTTTGATGCGCTTTAACTATTTTCTTTTTGTTTTTTTTTATTTGAAAAATTCATTTCTAATAAAAAGGGTTCAATCTTTGAGGAGAAAGGACAAAGTACCAGATTAAGAAGGCGTTGAAAAAGGTACGCTTCGCCAGGATTCCAATCAAAATTTTACTGCCTGTAAAACTACTCAATTTCGCAACATTGGGCCCTTAAACTCGATGCAAGTTACTTCCAGGTAGAAGTTACTCGAACCCTCGGATTGCTCCCTTTTACTCGGAGAATACAGTCTGAGTCGCAGAAAATTCTTACAAAAGCATTTATATTCCTAGAAAATGCGTGAATTCAATTCTCTTAGCTGGAAATCTATTTTGCTTCCTCTTGCATTTTTATAGGAAACATTTTACCATAGCTTTTCTTCTTCACCTTCTTGTGAGCATCTTATACAAAAAGAATGCAGTTTATGAAGCTGATATAAATAATTTACTTTCTTTAGAGTTTTTAGAGGATTTTAAAATTCCTCATGGAAGGTTTTGAAAAAAAGGTATTAAGGAATTTTTGTTTTAATTAGCAGACAAACGAATCGTAGCGCACGATTATTTATTTAATTTTTTACAACTTCAAGTCATTAAAAAATCAATGAAATTTTACTGATTCAAATTTAGAGAGTATCAGAGATTTTAGGGAGATTTGGTTACAATAACTTTTTTAGAGAGGTATTTCAAGAGTTTTCTAGGAATTTTACTAGATTTTGACCATTTTCAAGTGATTTTTATGAAGTTATAAAGATTTTTAGTATTTTAAAAAGATTTGGTAGAATTTTAAGGTATTTCAGGATATTTCACAGAATTTTAATGGAATTCATGAAATTTCAAGAGAATTAAATAACTTTTGAAATTCTTTGAAAACGCATCTATGAGGAACATTATAAAAATGTCAAAATATCTTTAAATATCTTAACGTCACTGTAAAAACGTCAAAATTTCTTAAAATTCTTCCAAGTTTCTTAAAATTCTTTATAATTCCATAAAAAATGTCTACATCTCTTAAAATACATAAAAATCTTTTATAAAATTTTGTAAAATTCCTAAAAATCTTTTCAAATTCCTAAAAATCTCTTGGAATATTACACAATTCCACGCGGAACTTTTATATCTCTTAAAATGCGTCAAAATATTTTAAAATTATTGAAAACTTATTGAAATCTCTCAAAATTCGTTGAAAATCTAGTAAAATTCCATGAAATCCTTTAAAAATTGTAATAATTAAAAGATTTTGTAGAATTTTTAAGGATTTCCAGGAATTTGATATAGGATTTCTAAAGATTTTGAGATATTAAATATTCAGAAATTCCAAGAGGTTTTTATGAATTTTTAGAGATTTTTGCGAATTTTAACTTGGATTTCAAGAGGTTTATAATTTTAATGGTTTTTGTGGATTTTTAAGGGATTTCAAGATGTTTTTGGGAGTTTAAGAAATCTTAACGTATTTTAAGAGATTTCAAACGGAAGTCAAGAGATTTTAATAAATTTAATTTTTAATATATGAAAGTTTAAAGAATTTCGTGAAATTTTGTGAGATTTCTAATAATTTTAAGTTATTTTATGATTTTTAGAAGATTTTATAGAATTTTAAGGATTTCATAGAATTTCATGAGATTTCTAATAGTTTTAATAGATTTTATAGGACATCTAGGGATTTTAAATTTTATCGTATAATTTACAGAATTTCGAGCAAATTTCTAGGAATTTTAAGAAGTTTTCACGAATTTGAAAAGATTTCAAAGAAGTTGTATGAATTTTAGAATATTTAACGGGTTTAAAGGGTTTTAAAGTTTGTCAGATAATTTTCTTGATTTCTCTAATTTTTAAACTATTTTATAAAATTTTTAAGGATTTCATGAAATTTCATAACATTCCTAAACATTTTAAGAGATTTTAAATTTTAAGAAATTCCAAGAGGTTTTTACGAATTTTTAGAGATTCTTTTCTAATTTTAACTTGGATTTCAAAAGACATTTTTCTGAATTTGTTTTGCACAATTATTTTTTTCTTTTTGTAAATTAAAATCATTGCTAGTCTAATTATAAATAATTTAGACCATTTAGGTAATTTCGTAATTTCTATTAAAATATTCTTCACCCGAAAAAAATAGTTGTCAATTTGGACTGTGCTTGCTATTTTCATGATTATTTTCGCAATTTTCAAGTTCGCAAAAATGTTTGAGAATGGCTGACACGTGGTTGGGAAATTCGGAATTCAGAAAGCCTATCCCACTAAAGCGAGTCGAGTTTTGTCGGGGGAATGATCCTGGTGGATCAATATCCACTGTCTGGCCTCACCCTCCACGCAGAGCCTCCGTGCCCTCGTTCTCCGACGACTCGATTCGAAGCTCACCCCCCAAGCAACACTATTCCGTCGTTCATTGCCGACACGAACTTCTTCTATGTGTGTGTACCTTTCCTCGTGTAGGGGTGACCCATTTTTTAACAGTTCACCTGCTTTATCTGCTTATCGTACGCCATGCTAAACTTCTACCTTGTCATTAAAAGTCCACGTATTCCATTATTGAAACTATAATTTTTTTTAGACTACGTACACAGTTTCCATCCCCTGTGAAAATTTTTGCAACTTATCCCAGTTTCTAAATTCACAACTTAGGCCTAATTCTGGGTGTTTCTTTATTTATTCCTCTGCGTCTTTTCCGACTATTTACAGAATGGATTGGGTTGAAGTTTCAGACGTCTAATGTGACGAACATTTTTAATTAATTTTTTTTTGTCGATTTTTTTTATCAAGAATATCAAAAAAGTTCCTAAAATTATAATATTTTTATTTATTTACTGGTAGAAATTTACCCGGTGTTGTAAATTACTCTGGTTATTAAGAAATTTCAAGGAATTTTATAGATTTCAAGTGATTTTTTATTTTACAGAATTTTAGATTTTTAAAAGAATTCTAAACAGGGATTTTCAATAGTTTTCAGTTTCAAGAGGTTTCAAGGGATTTTTTTAAAACTTTTAAATCTTCAGTAAATGTCTTAAAATTGTTTAAAATATATAAAAATTGCTTAAAGTTCATAATCTCTTGAATTTTCTTTAAACCAGTTGAATCTCTTAAAATTACTAGAAATCTCTTGAAATCCTTTTATCATTTTTGAAATCTTTTAAATTCTCCTGAAATTCCATAAAATCTTTTGCAAATTCCTCTAAATTCTCTAAAATGGCTCCTGGTAAATAAATAAAAAATTTCGGTTTTGAGAACAGTACTTTTTTCGTTATTATTCCAATAAACGTATTTTCGTCTAGTCTGACGAAAATTTTTATTTAATTTTTCTTGTTGGTACATTTTTTTGATTAAGAATATCAAAAAAATTCCCAAAATCATTCTATTTTTATTTATTTACTAGTAGAAATGTATTCGGTGTTATTACCCGGGTTAGTAAGAAATTTCAAGGAATTTTATAGATTTTAAGTGATTTTTTATTTTAGAGAATTTCAGATTTTTAAAAGAATTTAAAACAGGGATTTTCAATAGTTTTCAGTTTCAAGGGGTTTCAAGGGATTTGTGTAAAAGTTTGAAAGAGTTATCAAAAGAAATAACTAAAGGAAATAAAAAGAGATTCCAGAGATTTTAGAGATAAGTGATAATAAGAAATTTCATTGAAATCTCTTTACATTCCTTAAAATCAGTTAAAATGTCTTAAAATTTTGTGAAATTTAAAAAAAATAATGTCGATAACTATTTTCCACTCTTTGAAAAATCTCTTTAAATTCCTATAAAATCAATCAAAATCTCTTAGTATTTCTTGAAATTCCTAAAAATTACTATAAATCTCTTGAAATCCTTTCATAATGTTTGAAACATTTTAAACGATTTGAAGATATTTAGCATAATTTTACAGGATTTCTGGATATTTTAAGTGATTTTAAGAAAAGCTTTTAAGAGATTTACAGATTTAAAGGATTTTAAAGAATTTCAAGGAATTTTCGGAAAAGTTGAAAAGAAATTTAAGTACACTGAGAAAAAAAAGTATTTAAATCAAGAAATATTTCTTTGATTCCAAGAAATGATCGAGCAGAATGTAGTTGAATAAATATTTCTTCAGTTCAAAGAAATATTTGTTTTGTATCTAAGAAACGTGATGATGAAGGCAAAGAAATATTTATTTGATGCTGTGAAGTATTTTATTAATTTTAAGAAATAATTGTTTGATATAAAGAGTCATTATTTTAATTTGAATGATATTAAGGATATTATATAATTTTATATATTAAGATTAAGATATTACGTATTTAGATATTTATATATTATATAATTTGAGTGATATTAAGGAATTTCGAGGAATTTGAATAGATTGCAAATTTTAAACTAGATTTTTCAAGAGCCTGATAGTTTGTGAATTTTCACCCCAACAGAAACTTTTCGATTAGAGGCTGTTTTCAGATAAAAAGCTGTGTCAACAATACCTTTCCCTTGAAAATGGGAAAATTTGACCATCTCTAAAGCCGCACAACTTTTCATCCATTTTAGCTGTCACTTTGTCGACCTATATTATTTTATCTACTCCACTATTGGATTAATGACTTGCAAACTTAGAATGAGGGGAAAGAAATTCATTTTTCAAATGCAAAAACTATCTTGACCAAATGATAAAAGAAAAGCGGTTTAGATTGGGGGAGAAATAAGAGAAACGTATAGATATATGTATGGCATACGTAATGTGACAAGAGTGATTTATTTCTTCCCTTTCTGAATCAAAGTTACATAATAAACTTTATCTGCTTCTCTATATAACTGTAATACATTTTTTCAAAGCAGAGAATAATCTAATAAAAATATCTCAGCATCATCTAATAGCTATTATATATCTATATATCTATAATAACTCTATAGCAAATATCAAAAGCTTGCTGCAAGGTTTTCATTAATTTGGTTTGCAAACTTGCAAGGCCCTTTGTGAAATGGGAACAAGGCTGCAACGAAGTTTCTATAAGATGATAATACCCATGTGGAATTTATATTTCTATTCTACCTTGGAAAGTTTTTTATATATTTTATGAACAGATCTTTTAATTTTTAATTTTTAATAATTTTTTTCGGTCTTTTTAAACCAAAATCTTTAAATAATCTATTTCTGATCACAGAGATACATAAATTTTTCTTCATTTAAATGAAACAGTGACGTCTTTCAGATCCGCCGAACACTTTTAGATTTTTTGTGAAAAAAAAAACATGTTTTTTTCAGAAAAAATTCTTAGTTACACCTCCCGCTCAAGGGCTGAATTCCAAGTTGTCTTCAGAAAACCCCATGAGTGTTAATTTCCTTTCTCGAGCGAGAAATCGTGCGAAGAAGACAATCTTAAACGGTTTGAGTGAGTTGCATCGGGTCCATGACCCAGCACGTCTAGACCCACTGATTCATGCTACTTCATCGCAATACTTGGCGGTTGTACCCCCTCAGTTCCTACTTTTTTTTCTTCCTCTTTCACTTTAGTTTCTTTCAGCGTCACATTTGAAATTTTTTTTACTCTTCTTCCATCCAGCTGTTTTCCTGCATTTGCGTATCTTCCAGTTTTTTTTGCTCATGCGACTTGTACATCAAGAGAATGAAATGTTTAGGAAGCCCAGACGATGATTTCACTTCCTATGAAAAGCCCCGAAGCATGTGCGGTCTCTCTAGTTAAGCCTTCGTCTTCACTAATCAGTAAACTCTTGAAACTCCTTTGAATTATTTTTAAATTCCTTAAAATCACCTAAAATCTCTTTCCTTAAAGTCCTATGTCGTCATAGTACCATATATATTTTTTTTCTCAGTTCTGGATTTTTCTTAGAATAAATATTGTCCACTTTCTAAATCTGAATCAGCAGAATTTTGCTGATTCATGATACACTGTAATCGAATCAGTGAAATACTGTTGATTCTGATTAAGAGAGTGCAGAATACACATCGCGCTGATACTAGGTCATCTATATCATATGTATGTGTGTTCCACATCATGATCGAGTGATTACAGTTGCAAATCCAGATACTTAATTAGAGATAATTGGCTTTATTTCTGTCTTGTCAATACGACATTCCTGGACGTTGACGAGTACATTCTATCCGTATAATACGCTTATTTATTGATCATTTAAAGCCATGCCTAGCCACTTGGATTGTTTTAATTTTATGTACTGTGAAAGAAGTCCGTCAGTCACAGGCCAAGTGCCTCAAAGACTATAGAATTGATGCTTTAATCCAAAATCGATTTACTGCAAAGAGGCAATCAGGTACAGGACCTCTTTCCTCTCCTATTCTCTTCATCTTGTCTTGTTCGTCCTATTCGCCGCCATTTACTCTCGACAACCACTTATCGAAACCAAATGCGAGCCACTTCCGGTCGAGCGATCCTGTCTGGAGCTCGGTGTTGAACAATCTCGGTCGTGTTCAATGAAATATTATATCTCAAGTGATTCTGGTTCTTGCCCCCCTCTCTGAGATTTAGACTAACTGAAGGAATAATTTTAGAACCAACGGGAATCAAAGTGGAATGTGGATCTTCAAGGATCTTAGAATGTAGTGCAGTTCTCCCTCCTTTGCGAATTAAGTTGAATGCATGATGCTGAAACTGGCGGCCAGAGAAATATTCTCGGAAATATTTCCATGTATTACAACTTCAAGTCAGTCGTTGAAATGAACGATAGGTTAAGTAACGATAGGTATTGAAAATAATTATTTTATTGCAAAAAGTAGCTCTGCATCGAGAAATTTCGCTTATATTCAAATACTACATTATTCAAAGATAATTTTCCATATCTTTAAAATGATTTATCGTGGTATTTAAAGCCAGGGTAAGTTTTTGAATATGAGCTTACCTACCGATAGGCGTTGAAAATAATTATTTTATTGCAAAAAGCAGTTCTGCATCGGGAAATTTCGCTTATATTCAAATACTACATTATTCAAAGATAATTTCCCATATTTTGAAAACAATTTATCGTGGTATTTAAAGTAAGGATAAATTAAATTTTTTTTCAATGTAACCTTATATTGCAAAATTTATTCTGGCTTTAAATACCACGATAAATTGTTTTAAAAATATGGGAAATTATCTTTGAATAATGTAGTATTTGAATATAAGCGAAATTTCCCGATGCAGAACTGCTTTTTGCAATAAAATAATTATTTTCAATGCCTATCGGTAGGTAAGCTCATATTCAAAAACTTACCCTGGCTTTAAATACCACGATAAATCATTTTAAAGATATGGAAAATTATCTTTGAATAATGTAGTATTTGAATATAAGCGAAATTTTCCTATGCAAAACTATTTTTTTCAAGAAATTAATTATTTTCTATACCTATCGGTAGGTAACCGTACATTCCAAAATTTCTCCTGGCTTTAAATACCACGATAAATTGTTTTAAAAATATGGAAAATTATCATTGAATAATGTAGTATTTGAATATAAGCGAAATTTCCCGATGCAGAACTGCTTTTTGCAATAAAATAATTATTTTCAATGCCTATCGTTACTTAACCTATGGTTCGTTTCAACGACTGACTTGAAATATTTACATGGAAATATATATATATATATATATATATAT